>PVJS01035729.1:0-20837 GCA_004027185.1 Glis glis | reverse complement strand
ATTGCATGTATTAATATTAAATCAACTTTATATGGATTGTTAAATGCCCCCCTTTTTGGTGTGGGGGATCACACTCAAGCCATTGCACATGCTAGGTAATCACTCCACCACTGAGCTACATCCCCAGCCTTTAGATTGTCAAATAGGACCTTTTGTGCGTGTGTGTGTGTGTGTGTGTGTGTGTGTGTGTGGTTCTAGGAATTGAACCCAGGAGCATTCTACCTCTGAGCAACATCCCCAGCCCCATTTTATTTTTTATTTTGAAACACAGTCCCCCTAAGTTGCCAAGAGCCTAAGTTGCCGAGGCTGGCCTCGAACCTGTGATCCTCCTGTCTCCGCCTCCCAAGGGATTCATATTTTTAAAAGCGACATACCTACATGGTTCTATGGATATGCACACACACACACATACAAGACTGTGCCTGCACTGTTTTGATCATGAGAGCTTGCTGAGTCACTCTATCTAATCGATCCTTTCGGTGGTCGTATCATTTTCCCTGGAGTTTTCTCTTGACCGTGTCCTCTCTCTATCCCTTTACTTCTAGAGGAAGATCGCTGTAAACTGTACTGCAAGGCTGAGAACTTCGAATTCTTTTTTGCAATGTCCGGCAAAGTGAAAGATGGAACTCCATGTTCCCCACACAAAAATGACGTTTGCATCGATGGGATTTGTGAGGTAAGGGGGCATTTCTGTTTCGGGACGTCTGGTCATGCTCGTAATAATCTGTGTTGTGAGGGATTCTACGTAGATGACATAGGGAAAATGGGTAAAATGTTCAACTTGGGTGGGAACACCATTGCTAAGTTCCCCACTTACTTCTTTTTATGATCCCTATCCAATGATTCCAACCTCTCTCCCCATTCCGTTTCCCCAAATACAGAATGGAGATGATGATATATCCTACTTTTCATAATAGATGTAAAAGTTAAATAAGAATGTAAATTATTGGGAGGCTGAGACAGGAGGATTGCAAGTTCAAGAGCAGCCTCAGCAACTTAGCAAGACTCTCAGCAGCTTAGCAAAACTCTGTTTCAAAACAAAAAATAATAATTTTAAACAAAGGGTCAGGGGTGTAGCTCAGAGGTAAATGCCTCTGGGTTTGATTCCCAGTACCAAAAAAAAAAAAAACAGGAAAGAAAGAATGTGAATTATTTTTGCAGGGTGACTAAGTACATTCACTGCATTAGAACCTTACACATATATTTTGAAATAGTGGTTGCTGTTCTTGATTTCCCATTATTTTGTCTTTCTCTTTGGGTACTCACTTTCTCTTTCATTTAAATTCGATTGTGAGCTCGTTGATCCTTTCAGTGTGGTTGGGTGCGCGCATGTCCTGTCCAGCACTTTCATGGTTCAGTCACAGAGCTGGCCTGAAAAATCTGATTTGGCTTTAGAGGGTAACTCTTCGTTCCATTTTCACAGATGCAGAACCTAATCCTTAGACAAATCATGCAACCTGCTCAGCCATGCCTCTAGTAATGGCAAGAAAAAATGTATTAGTCTGGTAGCTGCACAATTCACAGTTGCCAAACTTTGGAACCAGTCAAGGTGTCCATGGACAGATGAATGGATCACAAAACTATGGGATATGTACACAATGGAATTTTATGCAGCCATAAAGAAGAACAAAATTACATCATTTGCAGGGAAATGGAGGGCACTGGAGAACATTATGCTAAGTGAGATTAGTAAATCACAAAGAGTGAAAAGTCGGATGTTCTCCCTAATATGTGGAAGCTAGGGAGAATGGGACTTAGAAGGGACTCCAGACAAAGAAGGAGGAAACTTTAGTTGAGCAAAGAAGGTGACCTAACTGAGGGAGATGGGAGGGGGGAAGAGGGAAATACACTAATGCACATGATGTGTATACACAAACTTATCAGAGTCGATCACTATGCTGAGCACGGAAGGGAGGGAAAGGGGGAGGGAATGGGGTGGGACTTGAAGGAGGGCTAAATGAGCAATGTGTGCATGCATCCTTCTGATACCCTGACACTTATCAAAATGTATAACTACAATGCACCAATAAATGTAATAAATTAAAAAAAGAGAGAAAACGAGAACCCCGGTCAAATCTGAGTCTGTACTTTTAACCATCAGCTCTCCTGGCCTCCTGGCCCCCAGCATTCTGTACATACAGAAAACCATGTGCCTCTTAGCCTCAGTTATTCTTAGCCTCTGTTTTCTCTGACATTTTTTATTTTCTCATCTTTTCTCTCTCTCTCTTTTTTTTTTTTTTTTTGGTTACAGCCTGTGGGATGTGATCATGAACTTGGCTCTAAAGCTGTTTGGGATGCGTGTGGTGTTTGCAAAGGAGATAATTCAACTTGCAAGTTTTATAAGGGCCTGTACCTCAACCAGCACAAAGCAAACGGTAAGAGATGCCACCGTCAAAACATGACTCTTGCAGGTGAACACATCTGCATCGTGCTAATGTCGTACTAGCTCATGTGACACTCTGAGGGTGATAGCGTTTGTCACTCCTGCAAGAACAAGGGAAGGGAGATGGTTTTATAAGGTGAGGAGTTTCCTCAATGCACCCGATCTCAGAAACGTGTTGAATGACTGTCTTCCTACTTTGCAATTTAAATATGCCAACCAGCTGGGCATGGTGGCGCACACTTGTAATCCCAGTACTTGGGAGGCTAAGACCAGAGGATCGCAGGTTCGCGGCCAGCCTCAGCTACTTAGTGAAGTCCTCCACAACTTAGTGAGACCCTGTTTCAAAATAAAGAATAAAAAAATAGGGCTGGGGGTGTACTGAGGTAGAATGCCTCTGGATTCAATTCTCAGTTCTGCAAAAAAAAAAATAATAATTAATTATGACAACCAGGCTGTCATATGCCCATATGCACTTGCTAAATGAAGAAATTTATTGTGAAGCTTAAAGCTCCTGTGCTCACAGTGGTATGTGAATATCTGAATCAATTAGTAAACACCGTAAGTAAACTTTGAGCCCTGTTTTCTTAAGTTCACTACCGAAGAGCCATGACTAAGTTTCTTCTAGCTAGATGATGAAGAAAAAAGAGTATTCTTTTCTTTTTTTTGCAGGGAGGGTACTGGAGATTAAACCCAGGGGTGTTCTTCCTCTGAGCTATATTACCAGCCCTTTTTACTTTTTATTTGGAAACAGAATCTCATTAAGGTGGGGAGGCGGGCCTCAAACCTGCAATCCTCCTATCTCAGCCTCCCAAGTACTGGGATTATAGGGATGCACCACTATGCCCAGTAGAACAAAGAGTATTCTTAAGTTTTGTGACCTTTGTTGGTCTGGGAAGGGGAAGGGTGTGTCTCCTGTTCATAGACATATGCTTGGTAAGACATGGGGAAAGCCACATACATTTTTCTTCTAGTATTTCTACCACCCGGAAAAGGAAATAATTGACTGTTTTTACTTTTTAGAGTAGGAACAGATGTCAGTTCATGATCCAAAAGCTCCACTCTATAAAAATGGACATTCCATATCTCTAGGCCCCTCTAGTCACCTTTCTCCAGCTCATAATGTACAAAAATATTCTCTTCTTTCCATTTAGAATATTATCCGGTGGTCATCATTCCAGCTGGGGCCAGAAGTATTGAAGTCCAGGAGCTGCAGATTTCCTCCAGTTACCTTGCCGTTCGAAGCCTCAAGCAGAAGTATTACCTCACAGGGGGATGGAGCATTGACTGGCCCGGGGAGTTCCCATTTGCGGGGACCACCTTTGAATACCAGCGCTCCTTTAACCACCCTGAACGTCTGTATGCACCAGGACCCACAAATGAGACGCTGGTCTTTGAAGTAAGCCCTTTCTGTTGCCTCAGTTCTCTCTCTCATGCTCCTTGCAACATTTACAGTGAAGGCTCCAGTGTGAGTGAGCTCAAAGGACTCCTGTCTGTGCTGCTAAATGTCTCTCCTAATAGGCTAACTTTGAAAATACAAGGAGGAGAAGGCAGTTAGCAACTCCACTTGGAGGAAGAGAACAGAAAGCCCATGGGCCTCCTAGAAAATGTGTTGATTTTCCCACTGAGATGCCAGCCTTTCACCATTATTCTTGGCTTCCAGAATACAGCAGGAATACTTTTCAGATTATTCCAGCTTTCCTGTGTCTATCATTTGGACAGTCATGACATGGCCAGGTGGGATAAGAAGCAGAATTATGAAGTAGAAAAAATGCTTGCTTGAGTGTCTCCAGAGAATAAGTCATGCTAAATCAGTGTGTGTGTGTGTGTGTGTGTGTGTGTGTGTGTGTGTGTGTGTGTGTTACTGGGGATTGAACCCAGGGGCATTCTACCTCCGAGCTACACCCCCCAGTCCTTTTTATTTTTTTGTTTTGAAACAAGGTCTTGCTAGGTTGCTGAAAGTCTTGCTACCCTGCTGAAGCTGGTCTCGAACTTGCAAACCTCCTGTCTCAGCCTCCCACATCCTGGGATTACAAGCATATGCCACCACACCTGTCTTAAACCATCATAATTGTATAGGTTGTAGTTACTGTGGAGAAAAGATATATATATATTTATGGTTAAAAATAACAGGAATACAGACAGCCAACATATCTGCAAATAACTCTGCAAGAGTATTGTTTTCTTTAGTGCTCATAGTGTCTCGAGTTTGCCTTTGTCCCATGAGTAAAATGGGGCAGGTAGTTTGTTCTCACAGGCAGTTGATTTGCTTCAGGTTGTGTAGACATGATACTGGCTACACCCACTGAACAC
The DNA here is from genome assembly GCA_004027185.1 of Glis glis. Lineage (NCBI taxonomy): Eukaryota > Metazoa > Chordata > Mammalia > Rodentia > Gliridae > Glis > Glis glis. Next base: position 16,144 of record PVJS01035729.1, on the reverse strand, counting down.
ATATGAAACGAGGCACTCAGGTTAGTCATTTGGAGCTTCAATTTCTTACCTGCAAAATTAGGGTAGAAAAGTTTTCGTCAGCTTTCCATTACTACAACAAAATGCCCAAGATAATCAACCTATAAAGAGGAAAGGTTTATTTTGGTTCAACCATGGTCAGCTGGACCACTGCTCTGGGTTTGTGGCAAAGCAACACATCATGGTGAGGGCTGCCTGGGAGAGGAAGCTGCTCACCTCATGACCACCAGGGAGTAAGAGAGAGGAGAGGGGAGAGGCCAGGCCCTAATATCCCCTGTGAGGCCATGCCTGCAGATGAATGGAAGAATTCCAAATAGGTTCCCACCTCTTTGGTTTTTTGTTTGTTTTGGGGTTTTTTTTGGGGGGGTACTGGGGATTGAACCTAGGGTTGTTTTATCTCCAAGCTACACCCCCAGCCCTTTTTATTTTGAAATAGGGTCTCACTAAGTTTCTGAGGCTGGGATTGAACCTGTGATCCTCATGTCTCAGCCTCCCAAGTACCAGGATTACAGGCATGCAACAGTGCACGTGGTTGATGTCCACATCTTAAAGGCTCCACCACCTTCTAGTGGCATGGGCTGGGGACCAAGTCTGTAACACAGGGGGTTCTGGGGGACACTTACCTCACTGACTGGCCAGAAAAATAGGGGCTCAAGGGCGAAGAAAGGTTAAAAGACTTACCTAACTCTCACAGCTAGGAAAAAGCAGGAGTGAACTGAAGCCCAAATCTTTTCTATCCAGAGGTGTGAAATCTACACGTGGTCCAGCCAGACTGCTCTCAAGTAAAGGAAGAAAAAGATCAGTGCGGCTGATATTGTCATTACTATCAAGGCTGTCATGTACCCTGTCTTCTTGTGTTTGTACACCGTACTAATCAGGTGCATGCATTAGTTTCTTGAATGTCTACAACCACCACAGGAAATAGGTGTGGTTATTGATCCCTATTTAGCAGATGAGAAAACCAAGCCTTAAAGAGACCGTGTGACATGTAAGTGGCGGAACTGAGGTTTGAACTAAAGTCTTTCTGACTCTGTTGCCCATGATGATATTTTATACCAAAGACGCTAGAAAGACGCAGCCATGTGGCATGGTAAGGTTTTTCTCAATGTGAAGCTATTGTGGTTGTTCTGTGGGGTGTACATAAACACCTAAGAAATAGGGATTAGTGTGACTAATAGATGGTTATACCATTTGGAAACATTTGCTGTCCAGAATTGAATTCATAAGACATGTCTCTTGTCTCTTGCCCAACACTGATATAAATCTGTGGCAACTAGAGGGTTGATCTAAAAACTGTATATTAAGATTTCTATCAGAAGCTTACTTGTTTGTTTGTTTAGTTTTTTGCTTAAAATTCTTTATTTCCTTTTTTTTTTCCTTTTTGGCGTAGGTATATTCATTCATTCATTTAATACTATTTGCAGGAGCTGGGCATGGTGGCGCACTTCCATAATCCCAGTTCTTGAGAGGCTGAGCTAGGAGGATCACAGGTTTGAGGCCAGCCTCAGCAACTTAGCTAGAGCCTTAGCAACTTAGCAAAATCCTGTTTCAAAAGAAAGAATAAAATGAGAGTGGGGGTGTAGCTCATAGGTAGAACGCCCCTGGGTTCAGTCCCCAGTGCCACGCATGCACACAGGAGAGACTATTTTCACTTACTAAGTTCTTGGTGCCAAAGAAACTGACCTAGTACTTGAGCCTGTGGGACTTCCAGCATACTGTGTCCTCAATTATCACAGGAAGTTTGGTTCAAATATGCAGTTAATAAGAGACTTTTCAGGGGCAGCACTCAATTCACCTTCCTCGTTCCCATGCATGGTGGGGCTGGATAATTCTTTGAATAAATACCATGCTACCGTGATGTTGCTGGAAACCTTTTGCAGCTCTTGACAGTCCAGTGGGGAAAAACCAGTGCACATGAATTTGTTAGCCTGTGCGTGGGAGTTTGGATTCCATGTGCGTTGAGTTATTTTGGGGTGAAATCAACTGACATCTTGAAGTTTCCCTAATGGATTCTTTTATTGGCTAGAACTTTAGAAAGCAGCAAAGTGAAAATGCTCATGCGTTAAATGGTGATTGAGTTCCTCTCTATGCCTCACATTGACAGTAAACTAGACATATAGTTGTGCATAAAACAGGGGGAAAAAATCCCCCCGCTATTACAAAACTTAAGAGTGTTGGACAATAGTGTATAGTGTTATGCCGATGAATATGTAAAATGAACATAGCATTATAAAGATGGTGGTAAGGTCTCTGGAAGATGTTGAACATGAACTTAATGTTTTAGAACTTAAGAGATGCCTAATCTAGCTGGAGTAGGGTGAGAAAAGGAAGTATTGGGGTGTGGGATGGGGGTGTGAGGGGGTGCAGGCAAACAGATAACATGGTAAGGGGTTTGCATTTCATGCTAAGAAGAATAGCAGGACATTATTTGAGTGTTTGGGGGTTTTCTTTGTTTCTTGTTTTGTTTTGGGTTTTTTTGTATGTGGTACAGAGTATTGAACACAGGGGCATTCCACCTCCGAGCTATACCCACAGCCCAATTTTATTTTATTTTTTTATTTTGAAACAGGATCTCAGTAAACTACTGAGAGCCTCACTAAGTTGTGGAGGCTGGCCACAAACCTGCGATCCTCCTGTCCCAGCCTTCCAATACTGGGATTACAGGCATGCACCACCACGTCCGACATAAAGAAGGTGTTTTAAAAATTCACTCTGGCTGCTATGTACATAAGTGATTGGAGGGGCACAAAGTGAACCAGTGTTAAAAGGAACTGATTCTTCTAGAATTCTAGGTAAGAAGTGCTAGAAGGTGAAACTGCACAGGTGTATCCATCAGCATTCTTACAGATATAATCTGAAACACTGACCACATAAAATTAGAGAAAGGAAGCCAGGCATGGTGGCACAGGCTTGTAATCCTAGTACTTGGGAGGCGGAGGATCCGGGTTCGCTGCCAGCCTCAGCTACTTAGTGAGGCCCTCCGCAACTTCGTGAGACCCGATTTCAAAATAAAGGATAAAAAATAGGGCCGGGGGTGTAGCTCGGAGGTAAAATGCCCCTGGGTTCAATCCCCGGTACCACAAAAAAAAAAAAAATAGGGAAAGGAAGAGTTATTTTCTTACAGTTATTTTCTTCATTCTATGTGAGGCCAGGGACCGTGGATTTCAGGGCATAGTGGCGAGAAGTAGAGAAAGGGAGAGAGAGCACATGGGCTGTGCAAGAGAGCAAGCAAGGGGAAGAGGAGCCATATATAATCCCCAAGGCCGCACCCCCAGAGACCCATACTTCCTCAGCCACACCCTACTGGTCCAGGCCACCACCCAGATAAATCCATTATGATAAATCCATTACAATGGATGTATCCACTGCAGGGATTACAACCCTCATGACTCAATTGTATCAACTTCAAACACCAATTTATGAGCTCTTCAAGGAACCGTTCTACATCTAACTATAACAGCAGGAGACTTTGAAAATACAGGAAGTGGCTCTGTTTGTAGAATATTAAGAATCGAGGGTAGAATATTGTTGGATTTGTTACTAGAGATGGATGGGTCATGGACGCTGAGGGAGAAGGCTGTGTTGAGAAAGAATCTTGGGCCTCTTCCTGGTTCATTTGGTGGGTGTTTTTACCATCCACTGTACCCCTCTTGAGGATGCCTGCAAACAGGGCTGGGGAATGGAGGAAAATTTTGTGTCAGCCACCCTATATTTAAGATGCATCTCCAGTGTTCAAAAGTAGCAATCAAAAGGTAATCGAAGAGCCCGGCGTGGTGGCGCACGCTTGTAATCCCAGTACTTGGGAGGCGGAGACCGGAGGATCCGGGTTTGCAGCCAGCCTCAGCTACTTAGTGAGGCCCTCCGCAACTTAGTGAGACCCTGTTTCAAAATAAAGAATAAAAAATAGGGCTGGGGGTGTAGCTCAGAGGTTGAATGCCCCTGGGTTCAATCCCCAGTACAGCAAATAAATAAATAAATAAATAAATAAAAATAAAGGTAATCAAAACCAGGCATGGTGGTGCATGCCTGTAATCCCAGTACTTGGGAGGCTGACACAGAAGGATCGCAGGCTCCAGACCAGCCTCAGCAACATAGCAACACTCTCGGCATCCTAGTGAGACCCTGTTTCCAAACAAAAAATAAATTAAAAAGGGCCGGAGGTGTAGCTCCGAGATAGAATGCCCCTAAGTTCAATCATAGTAATGATATAATAATAATTATTATATAATTATAGCTAATAGTTATATAATATATAATAGTTATAATAAATAATAATAAGGCAGTCAAGTATATCTTTAAAATTCACCTTTGCAGCCAGGCATGGTGGCGCATGCTTGTAATCCCAGTACTTGGGAGGCGGAGACCAGAGGATCCAGGTTTGCAGCCAGCCTCAGCTACTTAGTGAGGCCCTCTGTGACTTTGTGAGACCCGGTTTCAAAATAAAGTATAAAAAATAGGACTGGGGGTGTAGCTTGGAGGTAAAACGCCCCTGGGTTCAATCCCCAGTACTGCAAAAAAATAAAATTCACCTTAGCAGCCTTGCAATGAATGTACAATTCATTTCCGCAGACACCTAATGTAACACAGTGGCACATCATTTATTAGCTGGGCAGAGCACTTAGCAAAGCAGTTTTCTTTGAGAAGCTGCCTCTGAGGAGTCGCCAAACAATGGCCATGTCAAGACTATGCCTTGCGCAGAAATGTTGAACCCCACTTGACACCCGCGATGGAGGGGAGCCCACACCTGGCCTGTGAGGCGTGTTCGTGCCTGGAAATGCGGCCGCGCAGGTGTCGTGGCATTCTGTGTGTAGCTGCACGTCTCTCAGCACCCTGGCATCTCGTCATGCGTCTTTGGGCACCTGTGCACCCACAGACAGAGGCGTGGAGGGGATGGCACCCGAACAGCTCTTTCCACTATTGCTCCAACTGTACGCATTTCCTTCTAGACCCTGAGGTATTTAGAAATCTCTGTCTGAAAATGCCGTCCTCAAAAGCTATGCAAATGTATCTCAGAGTATCCTTTCCAAAAGTGCCTTTGATCTCCCGAGGCAACCAGAGAGACTGCTAAGCGTCCGCTTCACAGTTGCAAGACCATGCAATCTGTTCTTCAGGTTTCAAAACCACAGCATTTCCCCACGCTGTCAAAAGATGACGACTGCGAGAGAGAGGTTTCTTTTGGAGCAAGGCGGTACACAATGAAGGATTATTCTCTGCAGGGCAGCTAGCTATTGAGTAGCACTAGCCTTCAACCTTTACTGAGGAAAATGGAGACCATAAAAAAAATTAACCAGATGTAACTTTAGATTTGAAGACTTTTAATTAGCTAATGTAACTTGGGCACATTTCTTAACCTCTGGGCTGTTTAAGGCCCACATTTGTAAAATGGGCAACCAATACAGCACTGTTTGGAAATGTTTGCCATCCAGAATTGAATTCATAAGTCAGTGAGAACATGCCCATGTCTCTTGGCCAACACTGACATGAGTCTGTGGCAACTAGAGGGTTGATTGAAAAATCGAATATGAAGAGGATTGCTCTCAGAAACTTATTTGATGGTTATTTTTTTTGCTCAACATTTTTTTTTAATTTTCTTCTTTTGGACTCGCTATTACAGCTATCATAAGGATAATTTAAGATAGGGTCATTGTCTACAAAGTACATAACATATAATGTTTCTTATTATCATCGTTATTTTTACCTCTGAGCATACCCCACACACGCACACACATATTTAATTTAAAAAAAAACAACACTGAACATCAGACTGTAGTTAACAAACTGAAGACCACAGGTTAAATCCATCTCTCAGATTATATACTATTACAGCAAAATGGCGATACGCCTTAATATCAGGTGATTGTTTATAAAAATATGGATATTTAAATCTGTTTAGAAAAAGAAACGTCTGGCCCCAGTGGTCATTGTTGCAAACTTGATCCTGAGTTGGCCACCCGTGGTCTCTAAACCTGAGATGCTGTGTTCCGTCGCTGGGGTCGATGTGGGAGATCCCTCGGAGATGTCACCAGGCTTAGTCGAGGGGCCGTCATCAGGAAATGCTCTCTGTCCCTCTCAGTTCTTCCTTTGAAGCAAGAGAGTGGAAACTCCAAATCACACTAGACTCAGGCCAGAGCAGTATAAAATTCAAGAAGGAATCCAGCCCTGGAAGTGACACTTTATTTTATTTATTTATTGTGTGTGTGTGTGTGTGTGTGTGTGTGTGTGTGTGTGGTACTGGGGATTGAACCCAGGATCATTCTATCTCCAAGCTACACCCCCAGCCCTTATTATTTTTGCTTTTGTTTTGAAACAGGATCTTACTAAGTTGCTGAGGCTGGACTCAAACCTGGGATCCTCCTGTCTCAGCCTCCCAAGTACTGGGATTACAGGCACGTGCCACCATGCATGGGTGGAATTACACTTTAATTAAACTTAAAGCATAAGAAATGATTCCCCAGCTAAAGATTTCTAGGGGTTTTTAAATCCTTTTGGGAGCCGGGCATGGTGGCGCAGGCTTATAATCCCAGTACTTGGGAGGCGGAGACCAGAGGATCTGGGTTCGCAGCCAGCCTTAGCTACTTAGTGAGGCCTTCTGCAACTTAGTGAGACCCAGTTTCAAAATAAAGATAAAAAATAGGGCCGGGGGTGTAGCTCGGAGGTAGAATGCCCCTGGGTTCAATCCCTGGTACCAAAAAAAAAGAAACCTTTTGGGGGGATAACTATTTTCTCTCTTTCTTTTCTATCAAGTATCTCAGAAGTAAACTTTCCCATCTGTGAATCTTATTTAGCTTGGAAGGTATCAGATGGAGATACACTAGTCAGGGTCTAATGCTTTACTAATTTTACCAAGATGCCTTTGACCCATCACTAAGCAAATGTGCACAAACCAAGCTCTGGGATGGAAAAAAAGAAAGGAAAAATAAAAAACACTAAGGAAGCGGGGCTAACTGCCTCTCACGGCTCCTGCCACGGGCAATCAGAACCAAGTGGAAATCATTCCCGATGAGAAATCGGCTTCTTGCTACTTCATGACAAGCAGCCGTTTCTTCTGTTGTTGTTTCTCCCTCCCGTTTTGTTCCTAAACACAAAACCGTTCCAGCTTTTCACAGTTCTGTTTGTAATTTAAGCTTTGCTGTTAAACATACATTCTCTGTGGAAAAACCACAACAAAGAATAAGACAAGAAATGATGGGAGGTATGGGGCTGAGCGACTGAGTTCCTTCTTACTTTCATCTTTAAAACCTGAAGTGTCCCATTGTTGCCTGGGCTGATCAAATCAACAATTGACGTGACGTCACTGAACATTATACCAGCTTCGAGCTGAGTGTTTTGTTTGTTTAATCAAAGCCCGGCTCCATATCTCATTCAACTGCATTATGTAGCCTTGGCAAAAACTAAACTTTTGGGTCGTTCACCGGGTACAAGATTTTTTCCTGATATTTAGGAGTTGTTTTTGTTGTTGGTGGTGGTTTGGTTTGGTTTGGTTTGGTTTGGTTTGGTTTTTTTAGAGATGGAGGTTTCAGAGCTGGGCATGGTAGTGCATGCCTATAATCACAGTACTTGGGAGGCTGAGACAGGAGAACCACAGGTTCGAGGACAGCCTCAGCAACTTAGTGAGGCCCTCAGCAACTTAGTGAGTTTCAAAATAAAAAATAAAATTGGGCTGGAAGTGTAGCTTGGAGGTAGAATGCCCCTGGGTTAATCCCCAGTAACACACACACACACACACACACACACACACACAAATGTTTGGCCTCAATTGGGGATGGAATTCTCTAAACATTTCTGAAGCTCATCAATCTATTGCTTTGTAAATAAAGACAGTTCTTTGAAGAACAACAAAAATTAACATCTAAGGAGGAATATTGAGTACATCTAAATAAAATCATAGAAACATGCTATAGGTTCAACTGCATATGTATAATGTATGTTTTTTCAAATAACTTTTTTTTACTTCACATAAAGACAATAAGAACTACAGTAATATCTGTAGTGATCTGAGATTTTAGTTTCATCATGGTGGTATAAGGTCACATTTGCTTGGGTATTGTTTTCTAAAATCTTACTTTATATACTCATTCTAACTATAGATTGAATGAAAGCTTAAAATTAATGTCCTAGAAATGTGACCTTCTAGAAAATAACCAAGATGGAAACTTGCATGATTAATTGAACATGCCTTACTTGTGTTTTTAAAGGATTTATGGTTTCATTCAAAAGTTACAAAGATATTTGAAGCTAAAAAAAAAATCCAGTAACCTAGTATTATGTCTGTTTTATCTTTTAAAAGTATTTGGGTTAATACCTTTAATATTTAAATTATACTTTACTGTTCTCAGGAGAACATCAAATTTCTAGTCAGTTTGAATCACACATTTATAACTCCCCCAAATTGATAGGACACCGTTATTTTAAAAAAACTTGAAATTACAATAGGTAATAAATTACATTTTTTTTTCCAAAACTGAGACTGTATCTTGATATCCAAGTGATCCATGGCCTTCTTCTTTAAAGGGAGTTAAATAAAGTTCATATGCCTTTCCATACGGCAACTACAAATTGAACCAAAATGAATAGTTTTAGAGCCAAAAATATGTTCACTCCAATATAAAAATGTTGACTATGTTTTACAATCCTGTGGGATATTGAAATCAGAGTGTGGGAACCTACCGAAATAAAAAATGCTCTTCTATCCACAGAAAGTTTAAGTCTATGAACAAAAGCACTTTCTCTTTCGGCCACTTGAAATTACTACATGTCCACCACGTTCTTATTACGGCGTAAAATTCAACAGAAGGGTGTGTTTACCAAGACAGAAGAGGGTGGCACTGTGGGGACAAAGCCCTCTTTCCTTCTCATCTATATGTGCTGTGTCATGTTCTCCCAATTTCTGAGCTAATCTCCATCCCCAACCACCTTGATATATATATTGATTTAATAACTATTATCAAAACAATTTTCTTCTCTTATTTCTCTAGATGCCTACTTAAAAAAAAAAACTTAGACATTTGTTGAGTATCCATTGGATACCCAGACCTGTGTTAGACACTGTGGATGTACCAGTGGTTACGATATAAGTCATATCACCCAGACTTTATGGTCTCAAGTATACAAACTATTAAGAACAAGTTTGGGTACCTGGAACCCCCTTTTTTTGCGGTACTGGGGATGCAATCCAGGGGCATTCTACCTCCAAGCTACACCCCCAGCCCTATTTTTTATCCTTTATTTTGAAACTGGGTCTCACTAAGTTGAGAAGGGCCTCACTAAGTAGCTGAGGCTGGCCACGAACCCGGATCCTCCGGTCTCAGCCTCCCAAGTACTAAGATTACAAGTGTGCGCCACCACGCCAGGCTTACCCCCTTCTTTTGAGAGTCATCATGAGTTAGACAGGGAATGTCTATAGAAATAGTTGGTGAGATGGGTTAACTGCTAACGTGTGATCTTGGATTCATCTCTTCTATCATCTGGGTTCCAATTTCCATGAAGGCATCCTATAAAGTTTTGACATAGAAAAATAACCAGGCTTGAACAAATGTCTTTTATTATATTCTACAGCATGGTTCCCCAAGTACTTTTATGGTTCCCGAAACCCTGTATTATCAGATAATGACTTATTCATCTTTGTAGTTCCTACAACCAGCATAGCATCTAGAACATTGTAGATCACTTTTAAAAAGTCCAAAAAGGGAGGCGGAGACCGGAGGATCCGGGTTCGCGGCCAGCCTCAGCTCTCTCTCTTTCTCCACTTAGTGAGGCCCTCCACAACTTCGTGAGACCTGGTTTCAAAATAAAGGATAAAAAATAGGGCCGGGGGTGTAGCGCGGAGGTAGAACGCCCCTGGGTTCAATCCCCGGTACCGCAAAAAAAAAAAAAAAAGTCCAGTGAATCATATCCAGTGATAAAATTCACTCATTCATCTTAAAAATTGCAATCTTCTTTCAAAATGAAAAAAAATCTTATGTGGTCACAAAAAATATATATATATATAAAGCAAAGGAAAGGAGAGTTACCCTCATCAAAGTTGGGAGGCAGGGGACCAGAGGCCAGCCTCTCCTTACTCCATTTCAGCCTGGACACCCTCTGGGGTCCCTAGGATTCTGCAGTGTATGTTTTAAGAACTGCTATATGTGATCATCTCTTAAGAGCAGCCTTAGAACCATACAGTTTAAAGTTAAGTACAGAGCCGGGTGTGGTGGCACACGCTTGTAATCCCAGGACTTGGGAAGCTGAGACCAGAGGATCCGGGTTCGCTGCCAGCCTCAGCTACTTAGTGAGGCCCTCCGCAACTTAGTGAGACCCTGTTTCAAAATAAAGAATAAAAAATAGGGCTGGGGGTGGAGCTCGGAGGTAGAATACCCCTTGGTTCAATCCCTGGTACTGCAAAAAATAAAAATAAAAATAAAGTTAAGTACAGTGAATAGCATTTTTTAAAATTTTGTATTTGTTTATTTTTGTGTGTGGTTCTGGGAATTTAACCTGGAGGCATTCTAACTCCAAGCTATACCCCCAGCCCTATTTTATTTTTATTTGAAAACAGGGTCTTGCTAAGTTGCTTAGGGTCTCCCTAAGTTGCTGAGGCTGTCCTTGAACCTGCGATCCTCCTGTCTCAGCCTCCCAAGTACTGGCATGACAGGCCTGCGCCACCACGCCCAGCTAGCATTCTAAATCAATGAAATTTGACCTCTGCAAGTTCATTTGAGGAACCAATATGCTTCTTACATTACTTGCCTCGTCCACTGTGAATAATGTGCACTTCGGAAGCTGCTGACTGGCTAGTCTACAGAAGACTCACCTCGCTCTGGGAGGGGTGTTTGCCTGCCCAGGATGGTGGGGGGGTTCCCAGAGCGTTCCCACATATCCCTGGCTGTTTTCTGGTGCAGAACAGAATAATGCAATCCTAGGAGTCATTGACTGCTGTCAGTTAACCCCAAGAAATAAGGACATAGCCTGACACCACATAAAGCTATCTTTTGCTTCTGGTGCTTTTTATACATCTGAATTTTATAGGCTTGTCTTCATGGAGAGTTCAAAGCTTACACCAAATGGAAAACAGACCTTCGCTTTTTATCACTGAGCCACGAGCCAGTGCGATTTTAAAACGCAGTCTCTATGAGAGACAGTTGTTCTCCCTGGATTCTTGGCTCTAGGTGGTTCGGACATTTGCAACAGGTGGATGTCAATGTAAGCAGCCCTGACCTCAATTATTTCTTTGGCAGCCAAGGGAAATTCCTAAAGGTAATCAAGGATTTGTATGGTTGCTTTAGGCCTTAAAATTTTTAGGCATTATTTAACTCCATCAATCAAGTCTCTATTTTGAAATACACAGACATGTAAGTGACTTATATTTCTGCATTGCCCAGGGAAAAAGTTAGTCATATACGTATCTGCCCCAGCACAAAGAGAAATAAACTTTGACTTGGTAATAACAGACTTTTTGAGACCACTACAGATATTGGGGTTTTTTGTTTGTTTGTGTTTTGGGTACTGGGGATTGGATCCAGGGGTGTTCTACCTCCGAGCTACACTCCCAGCCTTTTTTTTTTTTTATTTTGAAACAGGGTCTCACTAGGTTGCTGAGAGTCTCACTCATTTTCTGAGGCTGGTCCTGAATCTGCAATCCTCCTGTCTCAGCCTCTCAAGTACTAGGGCTACACAGGTGTGTACCACTGCACTGGCTAGATATCGTTTTTATAAAACTGGATAATTTCCATCAATTTCAACTCATTCTTTACAATGTAATTCTGGCATAATGACTAAAAAAAAAAAAACTCTCGTCAAACTCATATGCTTATTAGTCACCTGAAAGATTTAAAGGTGTGTTTATGCCAGGCATAGTGGTGCACACCTGTAATCCCAGCTACTCCGGAGGCTGAGGCAGGAGGATTCCAAGTTCCAGGCCAGCCTGGACAATGTAGTGAGATTCTGTCTCAAAATAAAAAATAAAAAGGGCTGGAGAGGTAGCTCAGTAATAAGGCGCCCCTATGTTGGATCCCCAGTACCAAAAAAAAAGTGAGTTTATATTTCAATAGCATTTAAGATATTATGTATCGGTTCCTGCATTATGTATATTTGGGGGTGTTAGGAACAACAAGAATAGCTAAGTGTGTGTTAATTCTGTACCCCCAAATAGCTAAATTTAGCTTGTGTACTACGGGGGATGTGGTGTAGGAATGAAATTATGAAGTGATAGAAATGTGAATACTGAGTTAAAATGTGTGCATGGCTTGGTTGTAAAGACTCATTTCATCTGAAGTAGACGTATATATGCTGGGCTCTGTGCGTGTGGCTGAAAACTTAGTGTATTTCCATTTTGAGATGTAGATGTAGGTAATTTAAGGTCATTGACTTAGTTCTTTGTTTAAGCACTGGAAAAGGCCTATTTCATATATGATATTAGGAGGCTTTGGCAAAAAGGATTAAAACACATTCTTTTTATTTTGTGCTTCGCTAAGGTGTCTACTTTAGAAGAGACTGAAGATGAGCGTTCTTGCCAGCTCACGTCCTCTCCTTTCTCTCTTTCCCCTTCAATCTCTCCGTCTCTGTCTCTCGCACACACCCACCCACCCACAACGATGAATGAGTCATATTCTCCATCAAAGTGCCATGCAGTTGGAGCGGAAGTTAGGAAATTCATCGGGAGTGTTTCATTATAAAGCGACTTCATCCCTGTCTCCTAATCAGCAACGGAGAGTGACATGATAACACAGGTCGCTGGTCTACAACTGAAATACGATCACTTGTGTTTTTACAGCCTGGCTTTAAAAAAAAAAGAGGAACTCTTAAAATATAACAGGCTCCTCTTTCTGTTAGAATTTTTTTCCCTGTGTTAAACAGCAGAAGGGGGTGTGATTAACTCGTCGAAAGCCCATTCCTGTTTGATAGTGTACCGAGGGAGAATCCTGAAGCTGAAAAACTTCCTTTTTTTTTTGTTCCTTTTTTCTTGCCGCGGCTTTTGTAACGACAGTGAGTGAGAACTCAGTTAACCCCAGGCTAGTTTCAAGGCAAGAAAAGACAGCTAAAGAAAATTACTATAATAAACAACTTCCTCCGCTCTTTGGCAAAAGGAGATGATGGGGGACCAGGTGGACAGGCACATTGATCGATGACACGACGGAGCATGAGCGCGGTGTGAGGGAGTATTAATTACCTTCCCGGTGACCCTGCCGGCTGAATTCTCCCCAAGGTAAAAGGGCTGAAATAAGTAAAGATGTGCTGCAAGATAAAATCGGAGCAAGAGAAAGGACATTAGCCAAGTAGTGTGGTCGGAGTGAAGACACAGAACATAGACGAGGCGAGGAGGTAATGGAGAACTAATTCGCAACAGATGATAGGACACTCAGACGCAAGAGGATGGTGCGAGGGCCTTCGGTAATGGCACATCGTTTGTTTAACGGTCGCCATTTGCTGTTTGAAGCAGGGGCCTCCGGTTAATTCACAGCGAATACCTCTGGGATGGGTTGGAGAAGATTCTTTATTTCTGTTCACAAAACTCCGAGGAATGTTGAGGAGTTGAATTCGAACCGCAGGGGAGGCCCGATGTGTCAGCTCATACCTTTGAAGTGGTTTGACAAATGGTGTTTCCAAGTCCCTAAGCAGGGGCTCCGTGGAACTGTCACTTGTCAAAGCCAGCTCACTCACACGTAATACAACCATGATACCTGGTCATGTTCTCTGAGCTTTGAAGCCAATGAGAAGGCAAAGAGGGGTTCCAAAAACCACATGAACTTGCAAAAACGTGAATCTGCACCATAAAACTCCTTCTCTGAGACATATAACATATGGTGCAATTTGAGATGTATCAAGGAAGGACCAATCAGTAAAGTCGATTACCTTCTAGTTATTCAAATAGCCATGAAGTAAAATGCAGGGGGGAAATGAATAGAGGAGATTAAGAACTGTGCAGACCTGAATTAGATAATACCATGTTCAAGAAATAAAGCTCTCCACTTCGAATCTAGTATCCCAGAATAAATATTGTAACTTGCCGTTGAATCTCAGGAATGAGATCTTTCTAACAGTTAATACAGCTTTTAAAATTTACAATTAAAGCCAGATGTGGTGGCACACGCTTGTAATCCCAGGACTTGGGAGGCTGAGACAGGAGGATCGTAGGTTCGCGGCCAGCCTCAGCTACTTAGTGAGGCCTTCTGCAACTTAGTGAGACCCTGTTTCAAAATAAAAAGTAAAAAATAGGGCTGGGGGTGTAGCCTGGAGGTAGAATGCCCCTGGGTTCCATCCCCAGTACCACACACACAAAAAATTTACAATTCGAATCCTGGACAGTTTTCAGAGTTTGGGAAGCATGACTGTAAGGGCCAAGATGTCAGGTTTTACAGTCAGACAACACCAGAGAGGTGAGACTTGTGTCTCACCTCTTCGTACCAGCTGTGTGACTTTGGGTATTGATCTATTCATCTACACAATCAGAATATTATTAGAGCCTTTTCATATTATTAATCTCAAAGCTTGGGTATGGTGGCACATGCTTGTAACCTCAGTACTTGGGAGGCTGATACAAGAGGATTGCAGGTTGAGGCCAGCCTTACCAATTTAGCAAGACCCTTAGCAACTTAGCGAGACCCTGTTTCAAAATAAAAAATAGGGGTAAAGCTTGGTGGTAGAACTCCTCTGTATTCAATCCCCAGTACCAACAACAATAATAATAATATTGATATCAATTTTAAATGAGATAATGTACTTATAATGCTTTGCCAGACACATAAGAATATGTAATAGGTATTCTTCTTATTATTTTTATTACTATTTTTTGTGTGTTTGGTACTGGGGATTGAACCCAGGGGCAGTCTACCTCTGAGCTACACCCTATTCTAGTTTTTATTTTGAAACAGGATCTCACTAAGTTACTGAGAGCCTCCCTAAGTTGCTGAGGCTGGCCCTGAACCTGCACACCTCCTGTCTCAGCCTCCTAAGTACTGGGATTACAAGTGTCCACTCCCACGCCCCGCTGCTCTTACTATTTTTCAAGAAACCAAATCCATTATGGAAGGCAAGAAACAAATTTCCTAGCAAGCATTAAATGAAAACCCAGTCTCTAAAAACCCGTCTATAACTCTAGTTTCCATGAGAAAGTTAGGACAACTTTACAAGAAAAAGGCCTTACATAATGAAACAAATACAAAGCTGGTTGGAGGAATTTATAATTTTAACACTAAATATTAAAAGGAGAAGTGAAAGAAAGAAAGTTATTTGCCCAAGATTACTCCAAGCAGCCTTTGTTTTAACTTGGGGTGCCCTAGGCAGAAACCGGCTCCCCCTTCCTTCAGAGAGCAGTTGTAGCTTCCAGCCCTGTCTGTGGTTTCCCAGTTTAAGAAGCTGTAAATTTTATAACTCTGCACCCTGCGGTCACAAGCTGCTGTGTGTTGTGTCTGAAGTCAGGTGGTTCGTGTGTTAAAGGTAGACATTAAACAGCTCCACCGGGGACCTGGAAGCATTTAAGGAGGTAACTTGCCAGCTGTAAATTACAGACCCAGTGCCAGTTGGCTGGAAAATTCTCTGGACTAAGTCCAGTTAAGTAGACTGAATCACTGACGGGCTTTCCAAATTTGTGCATTTCACAGCTCGGCTATGCGGGATGACTTAACAGCATGGGGTGGCTCAGAAGTGGCATTACTGTGATGTCCTGACACCGAGGCAAGAGTCTGGTGCTCCTGGGACCTGAAGGGTGTTTGTGTTCTCCATGGGGGCTGGAGAAAGCAACTGGGTGCTCTTGATGAGGGAGACATGAGTGATCGTTAGATCATCGTCAATTTATGTATTGTCCCAGGTGCATACCCAGCATTCATAGAGGAAGTCGGACTCTTCATTGTACAATTGTATGCACATCTCTCCAAGGTCCTCCTGCTACGCGGTGAAAGAGGCTGCCTGTGGCTAAGATGATGGTCACACTGAGCCGGGCATGGTGGCACACACCTGTAATCCCAGTACTTGGGAGGCCGAGACCAGAGGACCGTGGGTTCAAGGATAGCCTCAGCAACTTAGCGAGACCTTCGGCAACTTAGTGAGACCCTGTTTCAAAATAAAATAAAATAGGGCTGGGGGTGTAGCTCGGAGGTAGAATGCCCCTGGGTCCAATTCCTAGCAAAACACACACACACACACACACACA
>PVJS01035728.1:0-20838 GCA_004027185.1 Glis glis | reverse complement strand
GGACCTTCCATGCTCTTGGATAGGCAGAATAAATATCATCAAAATGGCCATTCTTCCAAAAGTAATCTACAGATTCAGTGCAATACCCATTAAAATACCAAGGTCATTCTTCACAGATATAGAAAAATCATTCCTTAAATTAATTTGGAACAACAAAAAACCCAGAATAGTCAAAATAGTTCTCAGCAACAAGAACCATGCAGGAGGCATCACAATACCTGACTTCAAACTATACTACAGAGCCATAGTAATAAATACAGCATGGTATTGGCACAAAAGCAGACACATAGACCAATGGAGCAGAATAGAAGACTCAGAAACAAATCCACACACTGTTAACAGCCAATTGATTTTTTACAAAGGGGCTAAAAACATACACTGGAAAAAAGATAGCCTCTTCAACAAACGGTGTTGGCAAAACTGGTTATCCATATGCAGAAAAATGGAAATAAACCCCACTTTCTCAGCCTGCATAAGAGTCAATCCAAGATGGATCAAAGACCTGGAAATTAGATCAAAGACCTTGCAGCTACTTGAAGAGGGCATAGCACCAACACTCCAACACATAGGCACGGGTAAAAACTTCCTCAATAAAACCCCAAAGGCACTAGAAGGGAAGAATGAAGTTCATTAATGGGATTACTACCATCGACCATGTGCATATATGAGAACATACCACCGTTGATCCCAGTACTCTGTATTGGGGGTGGGGGAGAAGAGGCGGGGGGTGCACCAAGTGCTGTGTGCATGTATGTTACTGTCAACTTGATTTTCATTGTGATATGAGACTGTAATGCACCAATAAAAGCATATTAAAAAATGAAGAGTTAGTTTATCTTTGGAATGTGCACGTTCACATGTGTGAACGTACGTAAACATATAATGAATGTAAATTAGGAATTGCCAGAATTCCCGGCATAGTTTAGGTATCTTTCATATTCAAACACCTGCTGCATTTTTATGTATTATTGATAACTAATCTTGCAGATAGACATAGTTTTTTTTTTACCAATTTTCTACAGTCAGTTTTAACTCTTTCAAATACTTTTCCTGTCTTAATTTACTTGGTAGCAATTAATGTATGTTTATGGTTATCATGAGGGGGACAATATCTACATTAGGATTGTTGGAATAAAGATTCATATTTTGTTATTGTGCTTGAGGTAAACTTCCAAGTTTATTTCAAGAAATCCAGAATTATCACATCATTGTACACTTGTAGCAGCAGCGTAGGGAATTGTTAATTTTTTTTTGCACCTGTGACTGTTGGAACTTATGATTGTTTCGATATCTGAAAAATGGATTGGGGAAACATCTCTTGGCATTTATTTGCGTACTTTATAAATTGTCAGCTAATATATTTTGCTCAATTTTATAGGTTACTTCAACTTTTTTTCTCTTTAATTTATAATTTCCTTTGGTATTAGGTTTATTAAACTAAATATGCACACATGAAATAAATGACCAACTTGTAATAGCCTTCACACTTTAATTTTATATGTTGTTTTGTACTGTATACTTTGAAGTGTTTACTTGATCAAATATAAAATTTTCTTTTAGGCCTTGTATAAGAAATTTCCCATGATGTAAGATGAATGCACGTACATATTTAAAAATATATAAAAATAAAATAAAATGAGGATCAATATGTGTGATTGCATTAAACTGAAGAGCTCTGTGCAGCAAAGGAAACTATTAAGAACCTTAAGAAAGAGCAGAGAGAATGGGAAAAATTTTTGCGAGCTACTCCTTTGATAGAGGACTAGTATCTAGAATATGCAGAGAACTCAAGAAACTTACTGCCAAAAACACAAGTAACCAAATCAATAAATGGGCAAGTGAACTAAATAGACACTTCACAGAAGAATAATACAAATGGCCAATACATGTATGAAAAATGTTCAACATCATTAGCAATCAGATGCAAATCAAAACTACCCTGAGATTTCACCTAACCCCAATTAGAATGGCAATGATTAAAAACACAAACAATAACAAATGCTGGCGAGAATGTAGAGAAGTAGGAACTCTGATTCACTGTTGGTGGGATTGCAAATTAGTGCAACCACTTTGGAAAACAGTGTGGAGGATCCTCAGAAGAATGGGAATAAACCTACCATATGATGCAGCTATACCACTCCTGGGTATCTACCCAAAAGAATGGAAACCAAACTACCAGAGTAATGCATACCTCTCTGTGTTTATGGCATGCACAATTCACAATTGCCAAACTATGGGACCAGCTGAGATATCCATCAACAGATGAATGGATTACAAAACTATGGGATATGTACACAATGGAATTTTACTCAACCATAAAGAAGAACAAAATTATGTCATTTGCAGGGAAATGGATGGAACTGGAGAACATTATGCTAAGTGAGATTAGTCAGTTACAAAAAGTAAAAAGTCGGATGTTCTTCCTAATATGCAGAAGCTAGGGAGAAAACAGGACCTAAGAGGGACTCCACCCTAAGGAAGAGAAACCTTAGTTGAGTGAAGAAGGGACCTGAGGGAGTGGGAGGGAGGAAGAGGGAAACACCTCAATGGACATGATGTACATATACATACTTACCAAGCCAATCACTGTGCTGAGCATGGGAAGGAGGAGAGGGGGAGGGGATAGGACAGGAACTGGGGGAGGGCTCAGTGTGTACTGTGAGAATGTATGCCTCTATTACCCTGAACTTCATCAAGATATATGATTACAATGCACCAAAAAAATAAAATAAAAATGGGCTTTCAGTATCTGTCCTTTGATATTATTATTGTGAATGAAGGCTACTGTATCAAAACTGTTAACTAAATGAGGAGGGAAAAAAGATCTGAAATATGATCATGCTTTAACAACACAATCCTGTGAAATACAACATTCATGAATCTAAACTATCTGTACTAAGTTGATCAATTATTTATTCATTTAATATTAATAATGCTTTTAAATTAACAAAATGAACCTCTAGGTACAGATTATTATGAAGAAAAAGATGAATTTAGCTATATAGGTGATCTACTCTGACTTTGAAATCCAATAAAACATGAAAACTAAAATATATTAACATTTGCTGTGAACCAAATATAATACAAAGTTCATAAGTTTCTAATTGAAAATCTGGGCCACACTATTTATTTTCTTAAGCCAAATAGTCTTTTTAGGAGCTTCTGTCTGGCCGTATGTTTTTGTTTCCCTGGAAATAAAAAATAAGGAAGGTCCTCTTAGCGGATATTCCTCTAGACATATTAACTTCCAAGGTTCAGTGTTCATTTTATTCAGCACAGCTTTTTATTATAGCAAATAACAATGGAAAAATGCAAAAGGCCATAGACTTCTACTCTGGTACCCACTATGGCTACCTGGCTAGATGCCATTAATAACGTTATCACAGCTAACACTTAGGAGTGTTTACTATGTGTCAGGGTGGCATATATATGCTTTACATATATTATTCAGTTTAATTATCCTAACAACTTTATGAGATCAATGATTATTATTCTTATAGGTGAAGAGCCTTTGACACAGAAAGACTAAATATGGTACCCAGTGTCAGAAAGCTGGTAAACTCATAAACAGCGAGGCAGGCTCCCGGGGTCCCAGGTGATTCGCCTCCAGAGCCAGTACCCAGCACAATGATCTAAGCAAAGAAGGAAGTTCTAAAGCCTGAATAGTTGTTCCTAAATACCTTGATGAAAAATTCGCAAATCAGTCTTTCTGGAAGGAAAATATAATAGCCCGTGCAGATACTACTCTCCAGTAAAGAAAAGTTTGCAATGCATTAAATCATAGTTTCCTAAGGATAGTTCGTAATGTTAGATGAAATTTATTCTGGCGTGTAAAACCATGCACAGTGACAACAAGGAAAGGTGGTCCTGTTGTGCAAAACTTTTAGTTACAAAAATGACACAAAGTGAATTTTCCAAGTGCTATAGCACTGTTTCAAAGATATTGTACATTTTGTTAGGGATAGAAGACAGTTTAATCCATTAAAGAAGATACTATGAAGTGTTCCTGGATAAGTACATCCAGCAATAGCTTGGCCTAATAATACCTTGCAATGCCTCTTATACACAAAACTCAGAAGAATTATTTACTTGGTTATCTAAATAACTCTAATCTCCATGCAACTTCACTTTACATATGAAAAAAACAGAATGGCAAGTTAATTATATATAACCAGGAGTAAGTGACTGAGATCTCTCATTCATATAGATGATATATGTGTGTGTGTGTATATATATATATATGTCTATAGATATCATCTATGTCCATAGTTCAATAAACATGAAGTTAGGAACACAATTTTGAACTTTCTGACTTCTAACGTACCAGTTGATACCATGACAAATATATTTGTAAAAAGAAAAGCAAACAAGGCAAAAATATGGCACCGTTCCCTCATACATAGTTCCATTTTCTTTGGTTTCAGTTACCTGGGGTCAACTTTGATCTGGAAATAACAAGTGGAAAATTCCAGAAGTCAGCAATTCATACGTTTTGCATTGTGTACCACTCTTAGTGGCATGATGAAATCTCACCCTTTGTCCAGCATGTCCATTCAGTATAGACTTGGATCTGGAAATATTTCATCTGGATATATTAAGTGGAAAATTACAGAAATCAACAATTCATAAGTTTTGTATTGTGTACCACTCTTAGTGGCATGTTGGAATCTCATCCTTTGTCCAGCATATCCATTCAGTATAGACTTCAATCTGGAAATATTTGATCTGGATATATTAAGTGGAAAATTCCAGAAATCAATAATTCGTAAGTTTTACATTGTGTACCACTCTTAGTAGCATGATGAAATCTCACCCTTTGTCCAGCATATCCATTCAGTATAGACTTCCCATCCATTAGTTACTTAGTCGTTCTCTGGGTTAACGGTTGACTGTCAAGGTATCGCAGTGCTTATGTGCAAGTAGCCCTTATTTTACTTAATAATGGCCCCAAAGTACAAGAGTAGTGGTGCCAGCATTTCAGATATGTCAGAGAGAAGCCATGAAGTGCTTTTTGTAAGTGAAAAGGTGAAAGTTCTTAGCATAAGGAAATAAAAAAAATACTGAAGTTGTTAAGATTTACAGTAAGAACAAATCTTCTACCCATGAAATTGTGAAGAAGGGAAAATAAATTGGTCTTAGATTTGCTGTTGTACCCCAAACTGCAAAAGTTATAGCCACAGTGCACGATGAATGTTCAGCTAAGATGGAAAAGGTGTTAAATTATAAGGTTCAGTATTCTCCAAAGGTTCAGCCATCCACTGAGGGGCTTAGAATGTATCCCCCTTGTACACGAGGGACCGCTATCAATGAGGAGAAAGGAGCGCATAGAGGCGGGGGGGATTAAGATAAAGGGTAATAATGGAGATAAGAACAGAAAGAGGAGAAATCAGAGCAGATGTGAAATTATCTATTGCACCCGCTGTATGGCGGAGCTCACAGGGAGCGTTCGTGGCAGGTATGTGGAAATGCTGGGCTTATTTCTGGGTTCCTGTTTTTCTGCTATACCTCTGACCAATGTCTCAGTTAAAGAAAGTAGACAAAAGGTAAATAAACTATTATAGTTCCTACTACATGCTTTTTTATAGTACTTATTCCTTTGCTGAAGTTATTTTTTTCTGACTATCTTACCAGAATATATAGTAGTCCCCCCTTATCCTCATGGGATTCAGTCCAAGAATCTCATTCCCTTGGACAGTACCAAACCCTGTGTATACTATGTTATTTCCTTTTGTATACATAACTATGATAGAGTTTAATTTATATATTAAGCACAGTAAGAGATTAGCAACAATTAACACTAAAATAGAACAATTACAACCATATACTGTAATAAAATTGCTAGCATCACTAAACTTGCACTTTGGAGCCATTATTAAGTAAAATAAGGGCCACTGAGCACAAGTACTGTCATACCTTGACAGTTGACCTGTTAACTGCAATGTCTTCTAAGTGACTAGCCATCAGGTTGAGAGTACAGTGTGGATAAGCTGGACACAGGAATGATTCATGTCCCAGGAGAGACGGAGCAGGACAGCACCAGATTTAATCTCACTGCTCAGTACGACAAGCAACGTAAAACTTAGGAATTGTTTGTTTCTGGAATTTTCCATTTTATATTTTTTGGACCACAGTTGGCTGCAGGTAACAGAGACCACAGGTAACTGGAACCATAAATAACAGAAAGTTCAGAAAACAAAACCACAGATAAGGTTGGACTGCTGTATAAGCCTCCAATGGGATTGATCATGTTCTGCTTGTCTTTTTTGGCATTTAGGTAATATCTGTTAATAAATGCATGCATGCATGAATGAACAAAAGAAAATAAGTTGATAAAGTGTCCTTGATATGCATGGTCTAGGTTCATGGGATAAATGCTGTGGAAATAAATGAGAAGTTCCAGAAATGTGTCATCTGGACAGGGAGAACTATGACCACAAGGTGGCAGGGGCACACATAAGCTTTATTTTGGTGACAGTTTGACAGGTTTGCCTGTAGAAGACCCTCCTGCAGGGAAATGTACAACCATGTGGGAACCACCATTCATAAGAGGATGACAAGGAAACTCCAAGAGGGAGGAAGGAGAAGGAGGTCAGCTCTCTAGGTGATGTTCCTTATAGCAGCACGTGAGTGTGTGATTCTCACTATAGTGAGTCTCTGGGTCAGAGAGCTGCTAGGAGCATCAGTGGCTTGGGGTATTTGTACTCCACGGCCTATCTGTCCACCTGGGTTATGCAATGCAGGAAACATCTAGCTAGAAATTTGTTTATTTTGGGTTATGTTTGAAACAATTGAATGTGTAAAAGTTTGAGTTTTATACTAGTAGATTTTTGAGCTACCAGGTCTTAGCTTGCTGTGAAGTAATAAGTAACCTAGGGACCAATATACAGGAACTATCTTTGGCACATTTATATAGCAGTAAGTAAACATGATATAAACATAATTTAAGAAAGAGAGGAAGTGAGTTTATTGGCTTTTACCAAACATTATTTCATATTCTTAATTCCTTCAGGCACATCAAGCTAAAACATTCTATCATACTAAGAAACAGGTTTATATCACTATACACTCATACAAATTAAGGATCATTTCTATGATTTGAGTTTCAATAAAAGCAAAATTGAGTAATAAATACCAATCTCTATAGATTAAGAAATAAACTATGAATCTTTTTATAAAATTGATTATGAAATAAACTCTCCCACTTTTGTTAATATAAAGAACAAGAATATTGTATGGTGAAGTTAAAATGATTTAAACCCTCTGAAGAAAAATAAATTATAATTACATTTTCTTTTATTACCACTCTACTCATTAGGGAAATTCAGTTCTGGCTTCTCTTTTAATTGATAGTTTATAATTCTGTGCAATATTGTTTGAGAATGTATAATCATCCTTATGCATATAGTATAGCAATAAATATTAACATTAAAGACAAAAGTTTACCCTTGTCTAATATTGCCTGTCTCCTCCCAAAAGGAGATTTCATTTTATGTCAAGTATGTGAATGTGTATATGTTACATGTGTCAGAGCTGTCACTGAGGGTGTCATATATCATAGATGCCAGCAAGAAAAAACAACCCCAAAGTCCTATCTAATCACTGTATCTTGCTCCAGGGTCAGTCAGCATGTGGTGATAAGATGTTGGCTCTGCAGTAGGTGATGTTTCTACTTGACTTTCTTGGTCCTGAGACCTATGGACTGACAATAAAATGTATGTGGTCATTCTGTACCCAATAGAAAGTGATAGAAGAGGGACAGAAAACACAATACCCATTGCCCCTCACACACGGAAGGAATGTCACTGGTCTGTAAGCATCTTCAAACTACACTGTGCGGCGCTCATGAGGGTGAGGAGTCCTGACTGGAGGCCGCTCACCCCCAACCCTCCCCATTGCACTAGAGTCCTGACTGGAGGCCCCTCATCCCCAACTTCCCCCATTGCACTCGAGTCCTAACTGGAGGCCGCTCACCCCCAACCTCCCCTCATTGCACTAGAGTCCTGACTGGAGGCCGCTCACCCCCAACTTCCCCCATTGCACTAGAGTCCTGACTGGAGGCCCCTCACCCCAACCTCCCCCATCGCATTGTTCCTCATGGTCCCTAGAGCCGCTCAAGAAGGCACCTCCTTCCCATCATCCTCCCTGGCCACATCGGAAGCTGGTGCTGTGAAATATGCCTTACTCGGGGGCTCTCAGCTTTCTCTTCTCACTTTCCACTTAAAGTTGGTAGCCCAAGTGTGATTTTAGGTCTTGAGCAGTAACTGTGTTTTCTTATTACAGGCATGCTGTTCCTTTGGCAGCGCACCCCCTAGGAAATTTCTCATTGGGTTTCCTGTGTATTTGGCTATGGCAAGTTCCCTGTGCAGACAGCCCTGTAGGAACCTCATCCACTGCCTCTCTCTGCTTTGTCTTCCCATTCCTCACTCTGCAGACTTGATGGGGCTTCATCAAGGCAATCTGACTTCTGTGGAGAAGTCAAGCTTGCAGAGTAATCTTGGCCCTGAGTTATTTTATCCAGTTGAAATCTTTTCGGGTGACTCGTTCCTACTTTGATATTTGCCCCAAGGCATCATAAAGAACTCAACAATTTTCATTTTAATATGCATGAGGGCCATGTCTTCAATGCTATTTTTGACAGAGGTGAAATTTATATGGGTTTTTGTCACTCCAAGTCTTGCTTAGCTTTATTTCTCAACTGTTTAGAGTCCACATCAGTTAGCTTTTCCAATATTGCACAGCTTCACATTTTTTGGGACTCTCTATTCTGTTTCAGGTCTCTTTGCAGATTGACCATTTCCTGATTAAAGGGCTTTCCTTAATACCTTGCCAAGAGCAGTCAACACACTCTACTAATACTGTTTTCCAATTTCTTCCTCTAGAGCTTAAACTCATGCCATACATGATCTGTATGTACACTGTCTCTCAGTTTAGCAAAGACAGCATTTAACCAAATGTTTTTGCACTGTGTAACATGGATTGCTTCCTATCCAATTTCCAATATTGATAACTTGGTTGTTGTCTGTGCCTTGCAGTTTAGGTTTTTGTTACAGCAGTTCCCTATTCCCAGTAGCAATCTCCTGATTAGTCAAGATAGGCTTTGTTATGCTGTGGTAACAAGGTAGCCTGGAAGTCCCAATGGCTTTATATGACAAATTTCTTACCCTTTTTTTTATTGGTGCATTGTAATCATACATCTTGATGGGTTTCAGGGTGGTAGAAGTGTACATGCACACATATGTCAATTAGCCCTCCCCCAATTCCCACCCCCCTTCCCTCCCCCTTCCCTACTTCTCTTGCTCAGCATAGTAGTTGACTTTGATATATTTGTGTGTATATCCTGTGCATTAGGGTGTTTCCCTCTTACCCCCTCCCATCTCCCTCAGTTAGGTTGCCTTCTTTACTCATCTGAGGTTTTCTCCATCTTTGTCTGGAGTCCCTCCTACACCCTATTCTCCCTAGCTTCCGCATATTAGGGAGAGCATCCAACTTTTTGCTTTCTGTGACTGACTAATCTCACTAAGCATAATGTTCTCTAATTCCATCCATTTTCCTGCAAATGATGTAATTTTGTTCTTGATGGCTGCATAAAATTCCATTATGTACATATCCTATAGTTTTGTAATCCATTCATCTGTTGATGGACATCTTGACTGGTTCCATAATTTGGCAATTGTGAATTGTGCAGCTATAAGCATAGATACTCATGCATTAGTCTGTTAATTTGGTTTCCATTCTTTTGGGTAGATACCTAGAAGTGAGAGCTGTCTTTATCTGGAATATGCACTTCACAAAAGAAAAATACAAATGGCCAATAAATGTATGAAAAAATGTTCGACATCATTAGCAATCAGAGAGATGCAAATCAAAGCTACCTTGAGATTTCACCTAACCCCAATTAGAATGGCAATCATTAAAAACACAAATAATAACAAATTCTAGGGAGGATGTGGAGAAGTAGGAACTCTAATACACTGTTGGTGGGATTGCAAATTAGTGCAACCACTTTGGAAAACAGTGTGGAGGATCCTCAGAAGATTGGGAATGAACCTACCTTATGACCCAGCAATTTCTTACCCTTTTGCATGTCCACTCCAATTGTAGATTGGTCCAGGGTCTCTCTTCCACATAGTCATTCAAAGACCTAGGCTAACTGAAGTTCCACGTCTAGATTCCCACTGGTCACTAAGACAGAAGGCATAGTTCATATCTATGCTTTGGTCCAAAATGAATAGATGCTATTTCTACTTACAACTTATTAGACAGAATTATTCACATGGCCCTGCCTAATAGCAAGGTGCCAAGTAAATATAGAGGATCGTATGAAATATTTGGTGAACATGGCAATCTCTCCCACAGAGAAAATCATTGAAGTATATAAAGTTCTGAAAAGTATATATAAATAAATACTATGTTGTGTATATTTGCTAACTCTGTAGTTCCAGATGTAATAGGAATCTTTGTAGGAGTCTTTGTAGTCTTGGACACTAGTTTTTAGATAAGTAAAACTAATTATATTTTCAGCAGGATAATTATACACTTGGTGAACTCTTTAAAGAATGATATGGACAAAAATTATTAAGTAAGCTCAGTGAAGAGATGTATTCAAAACAACAGCTCTGTGTTTAGCACGTGGATTTTAAGAAGCAAGTGGTATTTGAAGTGTTCCTTGAGCTTTAGATAGTCATATGAATACCATACTCTCCAACAGGCAGCCCTTGAAAGCATCTATTGGATATACTGTTCCACTAGAGGGGACACTTGTCTGACCCTCGTAGCACTTTTTGTGTGTGTTTCAGGAGAAATGATTTATACTGAAGTATATACAGATTTGAAGTCAAATGTGGCTCTTTTTTTAATTGGCGGTCTATGAATGATGTGCCAATGTTGCCAAACTTTACATGACATACCTTTTTCCATACCTGTGTAATGAGATTCTAAATTACTAAGGAAAGGATTATGATGAATCCACCTTTCTCACATACAAAATATAAAATTTAAAATACAGCTTTGAATTTTAATTAACAGTATCATTTAAAGAAAATAGGTTTGACTAAAGCAATTATAAAAATATTAAAATTTGACACAGCTGGGGATAAAAATAGATTGGTCTTCTATGTCATTTGTCAACTATAGGCTAAGATCTTGAAAAGTTAATAGATTAAAATTAATACAAGATAAATATTGGAAAGACTAGCTATAACTGTGATTTTATTCATTGAGGTACCATCTAAGTATTTTACATGCATTATTTTATTTATTTCTTTTAATTATCCAATGAAGTAGTAAGATTATTATCCCAACTCTGAAAGGGGCAAAACTGATGGCCGTAGGTTCAACAACCGATATATATTCACAAGACTAAGGGCAGGACTGGTATTGAAACCAAGCACTCTGACCCCAAGAGGCTGCCTTCCTAATTACTAGGGCATCCTGGTGTCCCTCAGTATGATGAAAGTTTGTGTTTGTACTGGGTACTGAATCAAGCCATCGTGAGAGTACTTGTTGACTATAACTCAGTAGTTGTTATGTCATAGTCAACTAAGGGGAATTTTTCAAGGTGTTTCCCTCGGTAAATGTATCTCTGAAAAAGAAATTTCATGATATTTTAATACACTTCCCAACCACCACCTCTTTTGAATACCACTGCCCTTGTTTGTATTAGTAACTATTTTTTGCTGTGAGTGGCGAAAGGTGACATATAAAAGAAATTTCTGATCTCAGGCAGATTTACCCATACGTTGGTCATGAAGTATAATGCAGTGGTTAAGAGTGAAGGAAAGGATTCCTGATCAAACAAGGTGTGCAGCCTTTTGTTGTAAAGGTGTTTTTTATAGTGTCTGAGACTCTGCGTCTAACACTGGTTTTTACTCTAGCTGTGAGTTAAAGTCCCTTGGGTTTTCTTCTGTTCTCTTTGATTAGCTAGATGGATAAACTAAGTACAGGGCTCACATCCTAGATCCACAACTTAATCACTATATGAACATAGGTAAGTTACTTTATGATTCCATGCCTTTGTTTTCTAATCTAAGTGGGAAAAAATAGAATTTGTACTTTATCTGTTGTTGTGAAAATAAACAGTGTCTGTAAACTGCTTAGAAATGTGCCTATCATATAGTAAGCACAGTACATAAAGGACGCAACCACAAAGAGCTTTATTATGTGAAAGGAGCTAGTTAATTCCCTGCATAGTGGATTCTGCCTCTGTCAAGGCAACACAGATGGAGCTGAGAGTTCCTACAAGCTTCAGACCTTGAAGTCACAGTTTCTTAAAGGAGGCTATAAAGGAATTACATTTTTTTCTTTAGGGATCACAACTGAAGCAGTATTAGAAGAGAGATTAAAAGCACAGAATCTGGAATGAGATTACTTGAGTGTGAATCCTGGCTCTGCTGTTTACTAGCTGTATAACTTCAGGCAAGTTACTTATTCTGTAAGAGACTCAAGTTTCTCTACCATAAAAAGGTATAGAGGAATAATATAATAAAAGGTATAGAGGAATAATACTACTTTTCTCATAAGGTACACGTTGGCAATACTGAACCATTTGTAAAATTAGTGAACAAAATTTATGCATAGTCTACTAACATATGTATTATTCCATATTAAAATATCTTCATTTCATGGAATTCTGGACCAAGAATATGAAAATACTAAACTTTAGAGATGACTTTAAGGAAAAAAGAAAGACGCTGTCATTTATTTAATTTTTACGATAAAGGAAGAAACTTCCTAGTACTGAATTTATTGTCACTTAACCTGATGTTAATTTCATGATCAGTAAGGAAATTATCATTTCTACCCTCTCTACCTACAAACTCATTGTCAGATCCTCTTAGATAACCAATTTGAGTGTGCATTCTGTATTGAAAGGAATCATACAAGGAAGCAAGGTGTATGAGAAGAAAAACAGAACTAGTGTTTTTTGTTTGTTGTTTTTTTCACGACCAATATATTAAACACCTTTCTTTTTTTATTTTCACATGTATTATTTTTTCACATGTACTATTATTTATGATAGTAATTCCATTAATTCCCTTTAAAACACCTTTCAATGTCTTCACTCATTTAACCTCACAGCAACTGCACAGATTAGATAACTTACCCATAAAAATACTTGACTAAGATCATATAACAAATAAATTGTAGCACTGGATAATTCAACCAGGATTTACCTTCATCACCCAGAGAGTGCAAATTCATATGAGTCATGGACAATTACAGAAACAAGTAACCAAATTCCTTAGCTGGAATTTAATAAGCATCAGTATTTTTAAAAAGATTTACTATAATTTACATTATAGTTAATAAAGCATATAAGCAGAACATATAAATAAGTTCTGGCTAAGGAACATTTTACTGAGTACTATGTGTTTTAGCCCAATTAGATTTTGAGATAATAATCTAGATTTTTTTTCCAGTTTAAACTTTCTACTTCTTGGCAACATGCTGTTTCTTTATTACAGTATCTGTCTTGATTTACTCCCAGTTTTATATCTGTAAGTATTTTTAATCTTTTGGATTAGGATATTTACCAGACCTTCATTAAAATGGATGTGACTATTGCCCACAATATAGTATAATTTAAATTAAAATGAGCTTTTGGGTAAAATTGTTTCTGAGACTGATTCTAGTATGTACTATATCAATGAACTGTGATAATGATCAAACCACCCTGAATCTTAGTTTTTTCATTTATTAAAAACTGGAATGACAGTATATTCGTTAGGGTTGCTTTGTAAATTGAATCAGATACTGTATGTATAAGAGGCCAGCATGTTATGGTACTTATCAAATGTTAATCTTCATTATCCTTTTTCCTATTAGTTTAATTGCTTTGTAGCTGTCATCACAGAATACAGTATGTTCTATAATAATTGTATTTTATAATAATTTTCAAAACACGAAAAAGGAGTAGCTATAAACTAGCTACTTATTGATTGTATATCAGCAGTTTCCATGAATCCCTAGATGGGTACTAGTCTACGTTTTCATTTTACAATTAGAAAAACCAGGATAATCAAGTCTCTCATAAAGCTAAATTAATTCAAATTAACTATTATGTTCTTTTAAATTGTGCTGTGACTCAGAGGTCTTGTATGAAATGGCAGTAAAAATAGTGTTGGAGGGCTTTTTTAACTATTATTTCTGTAGCATAATTATAATGTTGTAATTCCTCTTCAATTTTATTTTATTTATTTTCAAATTTATTTTAAATATTAACTCCACTGTTCACTACCTATATGATTTATGGCACGTTATTTAACCTCTTTATGGAAATATTTTCTCCTCTGTATAATGGGAATATTAATAGAAACTATCTCACAAATCATTATTATTAATATTAAATTAGATAATACATCCAAGACTCCCAAAACAGTTCTGGCACGAAATAAGCCTTCCATAAAGAGCTAAAATAGCTATTATCTTCAATAGTCTGTGAAATCCAAACTGTGAGAATTATCCATTTAGGTAATTCATCTTGTGCCAAAATGACTTTTAATAAGCCTATCTCTGTCAGTGATAGTCTTTATGGACATAAAAGGTTGTGAAGATATTTTATAAAATATCCCTGTTTGCTGCAGTATATTGAATGTTTTCATTGAATGTCATCCATATTTTATTTAGTGCTTTAAAAAGTCATGTCTTTATATTTGTCTAGGCTTTTGATAGTTTTATTAAATTTAATAATATAATTGCTGCCCAGATTTAATTCAGTTATAAAATTTTTCCTTATTTATTCAATGTTTCTTAAAGTACCGCAAAAAAGTAAAGCTTTTCTGTATACCAATTGCATAATGATGGTATATATAGTTCTATTTCAAACAAAAAACAAATAATTGCCAAAGATGAGGTATGACTTTTAAAAATTTTTTCAACATTGAGTTACCATACATGGCTTATTTCTAGAAGTGTAGGAAATTTAGAATTTTTTTCAAATTTGCTCTTTCTGCTATTCATACAGGGCATCATGAGGAGAAAACAATATTAGATTACTTTAAAAATAACTTAGTATTTCCTTTAATTCAAATAGTATTTGTTCTATATTTTTTTTTTCAGGAGAAAGAGCTATTCTGTGTCAACCCTAAATTACTACACTGTGGTATAAATTTACATTTGCATGTTTGGATGGTCAAAGATGAACCACTGACTTTTGAGGAAGAAAACACAATACTGTAAATGGTTCCTTTTTAGTGAAAGGAACCAATGCCATACTGCTTAGTTCTAGAGAATTCTAGTCTGACCATTTCTTGAGCTCTGCCCATTTACAAATGTGAATTGGATTTTTCCGAAGTATGAAAGCTTTGCCCTTTGTTCTCACGGGGGAATGGGAGGGTTTGGCAGGAGCTGCCATTAATGCTCATTAATATGCATTTCTGCAGAATGTAAAACTTAAATGGCAGTGCTGTGGTTCAAATGTGTCCACCAAAGATTATGTGTTGAAAATGACATTATGTGCGCTTGTGAGAATACCAATGTCAATCTCAATATTCTATATGGGGAATGGGGAAAAGGGGAAGTAGCCGGGGGAAAGCCCACCAAGTGCTGTGTGCATGTATGTCATTATCACTATGAACTACGTTACAATGTGAGACTATAATGCACCAATAAAAGTATAGCAATAAAAATGAAAAAAAAGGAAAACGTAATCCTCCAGGCCACAGTGTTGGGAGCCGGTGCCTAATGGAAGGTGGCCTAATGGATAGGCCACGAAGGCGCTATCCTCACAATGGATTAAGGCCAGTTACAAGCAGGCTTGAGGCTGCAAGTTTTAATCTCTTGATCCTGCATTCTCTTGCCCACTTGCCCTGCTGCCTTCTAGCAGAGAATGACCCAGCAAGAAGGTCCTTGACACATGCAGGCCCCTCAGCCTTGGAATTCCCAACCTCTGGACCTACAAGAAATAAATTTGTGTCCTTTATAGATTACCCAGTTTCAGGTACTCTGTTATGGTAGTGTGAGACGGACAGGTACTGTATCTTGTTTATCTTTCCATTCCTAGTACCTACTATGATGCTTAGTACATTAGTAGGTATCCAGTGAGCATTTATAAAATGAATAGATTTCACGTCAACTGATCAAACCAGCATATGTCAAATGCATAACTTGAAATAGTCACTCTCAAGTGAGTCACTTAATTCAATTTCTACACTCACAGGCTTGATATCTAATCATCTTCTCCCATTTTTTTACCAGACCTATTGCAGAATTGATAGAAACCTTGAATACTGCGTTTGGAACACATGTTGACCAAGCACTTTACTGAGTAATAAATATAAAGTTTTGTTAGATCACTTTATGGAGGTATGATACTAAAAAAAAATCCATGTATACTTAATATATGAACTTGATGGGGTGGTGCTAAGTATGTACCTATGAAATCATCACCACCATCTATGTCATAAACCTATCCAGAAGTTTCCTTCTTTCCTATTTATTTAACAAGAACACTTAGGATAAGATCTATCATCCAAGCAAAATTTTAAGTATATAACACGTAATTTCATCTATAGGTATTATGCCATAACATAGGTCTCTAGGATTTATTAATTTTGAGTAACAAAATTTTTGTAGTCTTTGACTACTTCTCCTGGCCCATGGCAACTACCAGTCTACACTCAGCTTCTAAGTATGGCCATTTTAGATTATTAATATAAGTCGTATCATAGGATACTTGTCCTTTTGTGTCTGGCTTATTTTACTTAGCACGGTATCTTCCAGGTATATCCTGTTTGTATGTTGTTGCAAATGACATGATTTCCTTCTTTTATAAGGCCAAGTAATATTCCATTGCATGTATATACTACATTTTCTTTATCCTTTCATCCATTGATGAACATCCAGGTTGTTTTCATGTCTTGGCTGTTGTAAATAATGCTGAAATGAATATAGAAATGCAAATATCTCTTTGAAATACTGTTTTTAATTTTTACAATATATACTTAGAAATGGAATTACTGGATCTAATGGTAGTTCTATTTTTAATTTTTTGAGGAACCTCTATAGTGTTTTCCTTTGTGTGCACATCAATTTACATCAGTTTCCCACCAATAGTATACAAGGTTTTCCTTTTCTCCACATCCTCATCAACACTTCGTATCTTTTGACTTTTGGTAATAAATATCCTAACAGGTGTAAGATGATATGTCATTGTTGTTTTGATTGTATTTTCCCCATGATTAGTAATGTTGAGCACTTTTCATATACCGATTATCCATTTGTGTGTCTGCTTTGAAAAAATGCCTATTCAGTTTCTTTGTCTACTTTTTAACAAGGTTATCTGTTTTTGTTTGTTGCTATTGAGTTGTAGGCTTTTAAAATATATTTTGGATATGAACCCTTTATCAGATAGATGATGGGCAGCTATTTTCTCCCCTTCCATAGGTTACCTTGTCATTATGTTGTTTCCTTTGCTGTGCAGAAGCTTTGGAGTTTGATGTAATCCCCTTTATCTTGGCTTTTCTTGCCTGTGTTTTTGGTGTCATGCGCAAGAAATAATTGCCAACATCAAATATAAAATCCCAAACTTCACTAATAATGCACTTTCAACTCAGTAATGTTCTGAGTCTCTTCCCTAGAGTGGAATAAAATAATATAATTTTTAATTCCTAATTCACAAACAATTAAAGAAAAGATTTCCATTAACTACAATAAAGCAATTTTGGCTATTAGCCAACTGCTGAGCACTTGTTAATAATGTGTGAAGCTAATAGGTACCTGTTTGCTGTAAGGATCTCACTGCAACCAGAACTGTCTTTCCATTACTAGACTTGTGAATCAGGAGTTCAAGAATAATTGTCAGCAAGCAAGACAGTGCAGGAACTTGCAGGATAAATTGCTATATAGTGCTAGTAGTGTGCAAGGTCTCGGTCAGGAGCCGTGAACCCTAAGCACATGTTCTATTAGATATGTTTCAGGTGAAGGCCACTGTATTGCATTTATGAGCCAATGGGCCTGGAATGTTTAACTTGACAACAGATGTTAGATTGTTAAAGCACTGTTTAGAAATAACCCCTGGGAGCCGGGCATGGTGGAGCATGCCTGTCATCTCAGTACTTGGGAGGCTGAGACAGGAGGCTCACAGGTTCAAGGCCCATGCACAGTAACTTAGTGAGACTCTGTTTCAAAATTTAAAAAAAATTAAATAGGGCTGGGGGGTCTAGCTCAGAGGTAGAATGCCCCTGGGTTCAATCTTCAATACCACAAACAAACAGACAAACAAAAAAACAAAACAATATAACCCTGGGAGAAATTCATAGAATGTATCTCTTATACTTATTTATTTAGAATATATTTTTAATTTACTGAGATACAACATAAGCAATATGTAGAAAATAGTCATCAAACTAAATAGTAGCTGTAAAAAAGGTTGATCTTTTGGAACAGAGTATTTTGAGCCTCTTGTTCAGTGTAGGTCATTATCATTGGCTGTAGATATTATCGATGAGCAAGGGAGAGGCCTTGTTTTTCTTTAGCCTTTTTAAATGCAATGTTCCTCTTGATATAGAGATACTCTTGCTTCCCAATTCCCATATTCTTAAAAAGGCACTTAGCGAAGTCATTGAAATCTGATACATTTATGTACTGAGAACCAATTTCTGTGGCAAATTCTTCCTTAAATTAGTTGGATTTTTTATTTGTAATGGAGTAAAAAGGGAAGATTTTATTCAAATAAGGACATTTCACCAACCTTTTCTTCATGATATATAGTAATAGTTTTGTGGCTATTTAAATGGCTGAGAGGTAACTACTTATTCCAAAATGTTTTTACGTATATTTCTTTTTTAATATCCTATTATGAGTAGAAGTGAGACAGGATTTCAAATCAAATTGTTACCAATACGCTAATAGCTCTAAATGGATCAGTATTTCATGTAAGCAAACATTGGCTAAGATTTAGCAAAGCTATTAGACCAGACAAATCTATTTATCCAATAGCTATTTTACTTTTTTCCCCCCTATGGAACATTGTTTTTCACACTTTTTGTTAACTTCGGTACCCTTTGTCCCAACCAAATGGGAAACAAATAGAGGGAAAAAAATGCTGTAGTTGAAGGGCAGGGTGGCCATATGCAACCAGAGCCCTGCCAGCTTGTATCCTTCTAGTTCCTCTTCTCCTCATCTCTACCACCAAAGCACCTTTCAAAAAGACACTGGAATGGAAAACATGACATGTAATCCAATGACTATACATATAGTAGATAGTCATAGGACCAAGTGACTGTCCATATGGAACCTAATTATAATCCCTGAATCAGTCATAGTACTGGGTCTGATCTATGCCTCCTTCTTTTTGACATTTCCCTTTCCTAGATATCACTTTCTACCTCTCACCTCCACCCCTGCTGCTACTCCCACCCCCATAATCCATGCAGACACACACACACACACTCACACACACACACACACACACACACACACGCGCGCACACACGCACATTCATGACTACTGCCAACCTCTTAAACAGATCCCTACAGTGATCAGATCAAAAGCAAATTGTAGAGTAAGAAGATGTTGATTCCATCACTACCCTTTCCTCTTTTGTAGGCCTCCTTTCCCAGTTGAACTAGACCATTGCTGCTAAGTTGGTGCATTGTAATTTCACATCCTATTGGGGTACAGAGTGTCAGAAAAATACATGCACACAACTCTTAGTGCTCTCCCCACCAGGTCCCCCTCATTCCTCACCCCCCCATACACATGCCTTTGAGACTGGAATTGGCAGTTCTGTATACATTCATAGCATTGTTTCAACTGTTGCATTCTTTAAGACTTTGTCCCCCCACCCCTTCCCTAATCCCCCTCAACCACATCCCTGGAGTCTCTGTGCTCATCTATCTGATGTTGCCCTTATTTCTGAATACCTCTCTAGATGTATGTTCTCTCTTATATGTGGAAACCATTGCCTCTTTTGGGTGGCACTACATGCTCAGCTTTCTCAGCTGCTTGATTTCCGTCCAACTCAATCTACCCTAGGCGAGGGCTCATGTTCTCCAAGCCCTGATAAACAACATGCATTCATTAAGCAGATGGTTAATATGTTAATGATATGTAATGAATTAATTTAGGTTCCTCTCCCTTCTAATATTTACATCCCAATAGTAAGATTTAATTGCATAATACAAAGAATTAAGTTCTATTGAGCTCTAGTAATAGGACTGGTTAAATAAATATTTTTTATGAATACTATGCCATTGGGTGACCATTTACTGATGATATCTTAGATTTGTATAGTGCCTTATTATCTAAGTTCTCAAAACATAGTAGTTTCGTGTTTCCCAGAATATGGGAACCAGACTACCAGTGATACAGGATATATACAAAGCAGCTTCATGTGATATAAAAATACATGTCATTCATTGGCAAATTACCTTTTAAATTTTCAAGGAGAAAGCCTTATTTTGGAGCTAGGTATATTTTGAAATAAATTTACTTATATAAAAATGGATATAAGTTAAGATTATATAAATAATAGGACTGCAAAATTTATGAAGACAGTGCTGGAATTACTTAAATTTGGAAAACTGCATTAGCTCATTTGCTCTACATAAAAATTTAGGGGTGAGTGGTGTTAGTTATTTTATCTTTGTTTTTCAATTAATGAAAGCAATGCTGAGAGGTTTAGTGATTTGACATGCTAAATAGTGGAAAACCTGAAGTCTGTCTTCTGACAGTGCCAAATGGTATGTCTTCTACATCAAGGTAGAAGATCAGAGCCGGGCGTGGTGGCGCACGCTTGTAATCCCAGTACTTTGGGAGGCAGAGACTGGAAGATCTGGGTTCAAGGCCAGCCTCAGCTCGCCCTCTCTCTCTCTCTCCCTGTCTCTCTCTCTCTCTATC
>PVJS01035727.1:0-20839 GCA_004027185.1 Glis glis | reverse complement strand
TCCTCCTCCTTCTCCTCCATGTGTGCTGGGGATTGAACCCAGGAGCATTCTACCTCTGAACTACACCCCCAGCCCTATTATAGTTTTTATTTTGAGATGAGGTCTCACTATGTTGTGGAAGCTCTTGCAGAGTTGCTGAGGCTGACCTTGAACCTGCGACCGTCCTGTCTTAGCCTCCCAAGTACTAAGATTACAGGTGTGCATCACCACACCTGGCTCCCATTTTCTTTTTTTTTTGTGTGTGTGTTACCGGGGATTGAACCCAGGGGCGTTCTACCTCCATGCTACACCCCTGGCCCTATTTTTTATACTTTATTTTGAAACCCGGTCTCACGAAGTTGCAGAGGGCCTCACTAGGTAGAAAGAGAGAGAGAGAGAGAGAGAGAGAGCTGAGGCTGGTCGCGAACCCGGATCTTCTGGTCTCCGCCTCCCAAAGTACTGGGATTACAAGCGTGCACCACCATGCCCGGCTCCCATTTTCTTTTAAAACTATTTTTCCATGACATCTTTGTAATGGACATTTTATTTTACCTCAATAACTGTTGTTGTCTTCCCTAGTAAAGTATAATCTGCACATGGGTTTTAATTTGTTTTCTTCTTTCTTTTTCCCCAGTACATAGAACAAAATCTGGCACACATACGTAGTAAATAAATATTTGTTACATGAATAACTGTTACTATTTCAATATTTCTACTATAAAATGGTACTGCATTCAATGTTATCATCATGTTTCATCAATAAGCTTTTATGGCAATATTCATCATTTTGTTTCCCTTAATTCCTAATATAGGAAAGCTACTTTCCAGATGTGATTTCTCTGATCTATGGTCTTGTTAATATCCTAGAGAGAATCCCCACCAACCTCTCTTGATATCCATTTTGTATAAGATTTTGTGCCTTAAAAAGTTACAAATATTAAAAAACCCTATATTTCAAATCTCCTTCCCACGAGTTACATGAATCAAATGTCAAGTCTAAAACTCAAAGCCTACACAGAGATTTTAGTCAGTCTCATCTCAGTAATCAATATGGCTGAGGAATGGGTCTCTCTCTATCAGGGCAATATGAATCAGACTCTCAGCACTTACCATCAATCAAACCGCAGGGTACAGCTATGATTTGGAGAAGCTCATAGGAAAGTGTGTAGGCCTGATTCCAACAGTGGAGCCACTGTGGTGTGTAAATAGTGTGAAGAATGAACACAAATGATGAAGAACTTTCTCAAAATTCTGACCAAATCATCTATCAACTTCGAAGGGGATTATAAGCTCCAGGAAAAAACTGACTTTTATGTTAAAGGTTATTTGTCCTTCACAGATAATATTTTCTGGAGGAAGAATGAACTAAAGAAGTTGCACAGAGATTAGAAGATTTTAAACATTACATATGTGTGAACCTTCACATCAGAAATAAACCAATAAATCACCTTCTATAACTCCTGCTGGTGCTGATTAAAACCTGGAGCCAAAAGTCTTCTAGTGGCATGAGATAATCGAAGGTATTTTTTACAGTGATATGTAGATGGTGATTTATAAATGGCAAAGACTATGATGTCATAGTGTAAACATAACCTAGATACCACAATTATTTCCATATATTGTTCCAATGATAATCTGGATAGAGTACACTTATTGGTTTGGTTGAAGCTGTTGTAGAACTGTATCTAATTCTTCTTTGCAGTTATTTTACATACCCATGTTCTGATTACTCATATTAAATATATTAGAAAATTGTTATTAACTCCAGTTCTACTAGTATTCACCATTATAATATTGATTCATACTTGAGAGGCTGAGACAGGAGGATCGCAGGTTCACAGCCAGCCTCAGTTACATAGTGAGGCCCTCCACAACTTAGTGAGACTCTGTTTCAAAATAAAGAATAAAAAATAGGGCTGGGGGTGTATCTCAGAGGTAGAATGCCCCTGGGTTCAATCCCCAGTACCGCAAAAAAAAAAATTTGATTCATGTTAAAGGCTTCTTTATGGACCTTACTATTCTTTGTAATTGTATTTGGATATTACTATTATAAATTATATTTGGATCTTACTATACACTGTTGCTTTCTAATTTCAATGTAGATATAGTCACCAAAATATTTTAAACTCTTTAGAGTTAGATGAATGCAGATTTATAGTTACAGAATCTTAAAGTTATAATTTAGTTCTCACCCCCAGGTAATAAACTTCACCTCCTCTCAAACCACTCCCTAGGTTCCACCTTGTGTAGACTGTGCCTTAGGTAGAGTGGGGATATAGTAAGACTCTCAACCTGGGGATACATAATCTAAGGCAGCCATCTGATATGGCTTCCGAAGGTTAGAGAGTAAAAGCATACCACACGAAGTGCATATTTGACTTCACCCATCCAATGATTGCATGTGAATGTTGGTGATTTTGTTGAATCATAGTATCTCAGAAAATATTTTTAAGAGAATCCTGTCAAGTAGAATATTTTAATACAACAATACTAGAAATCTTGACTTCATATGATTCCAAACTGCTTTGATTGAAGTGAGGAAGAGATAGGGAATAAAGAATCCCCCATTTCCACCTCGCTCCTTCTTCCCTTCCCCATATGCCACTATACTGCCCTGACATGCTCACTCTATACCTGAGGACTCAGTTGAAGATGTTCTGAAAAGAATTTTTACCTTTTTTAAAAAATTTATGTTTTACTTTATTTTTTATTCTTTATTACCTATGTGTCATAAAGATGAGTATGAAAGTTTAATGCCTTTATTTAACAGTTGAGGAAACAGAGTCCAGTGAAGTCATCTGATTCTCTCAGGTTACATAGCTAATTTTGGACTAAAATTCTTTTCTCATCACATCAATTCTATTTGTTTACTCAAGCGAGGACATAATAATCTCAGTGAGTCAAAAATGAACTTTTTTAAAAAAAGTCCTATCTTTCCCTTTCAATAGACACTTTAGGGAAAAAAGCTACTGCTTAAAAACCTGTCCATAAATACAAATGGTTATCTCATTAAAATATAATCTTTGTATATTTTCCAAGATCTTTCCATGTTCTGCTAAGTAGAATTTTCTGTGATACCCAACATGGTGACTACTAGCTATTGAAACTGAGCACTTTAAATGTGCTGATGAATGAAACACTTACTCCTAGTTAATTTATATTTAAGGATCCAGATCTATCTAGTGGCTACTGTGTATTAGCTAGAATTTTTCATTACTGTGACCAAAATACCTGACAAGAACAACTTAGAGGAGGAAAGTTTTATTGGGCAGATGGTTTCAGATGTTTAATCCATGTCTGGCTGACTCTAAGCAGAAACATTATGGAGGCAGGACATGGTAGAGGAAAGATGCTCAGTCCATGGCAGTAGGGAAGTACGCACACACACACACACACACACACACACACACACACACACACACACAAACACACACACACACACATACAGAGAGAGAGAGAGACTGACCAGGAGACCAGTACAGATATAGTCCTCAAACCATGTCCCCAGTTATCTACCTGTTTCAGCCATGCCTCACTTCTGAACCTTTCTGCATTGTAGAGCAGGATTTCAATACCTGAGCATTTGGGGGAACATTTCAGATCTAAACTGTAAGAGATACCATGAAAGACAACTCAGGCACAGCCCTTTCTCTCCACTCCAGTCTCACCTCTTGCCACTCCCTGACCTATCACTTTATGGTTCAACCATATTGAGTTCCAAATGCAACCATACTTTGCTGACCTCTAGTCATTCTGTTAGTATTACTTTTCAATTTCTCACTTCCCCTTCCCTTGCCAACTCCTATTTACTTTTCATGTTTTGATTTGAGGATGCTTTCCTTGAGAAGACTTCCTAATCATATGACCCTCTGTAAATAGCCTCTACCAGGAGTGTAAAGAAACACTGACATACCACACTTCTTAAGTAGCCAGGGAACGTTACTCCAGATGCAAGACTATGGACCATAACTTAGAGACTAGGCTTCTGTTCTTTATTGTGTTTGGTACTAGAACATCTTGTTTTTAAAAAGGTTAGAAGGCTAGAGTATACTAAAATTTTTCTCCTTAAATTTTATCTTTATTAATTTATTTCATACTTTTATTGGTACCTTATAGTCTCACATCATAACGTAGTTCACAGTGATATTGATATACATGCACATAGCACGTGGTGGACTTTCCCCTGGCTTCCTCCCCACTCCCCTTCTTCCCCATATAGGATATTGAGATTGACACTGGATATCCCCTCAAATCTTAATACAAATAGTTTTGATAAATTATTTTTCATTTTCCCCAAATATATATGTGTTTAATTAAAATAGGTCTATAATCCAAGAAATATATATGTGTGTATACACACACACACACACACACACACACACACACACACACACATATGGTCTCTTAGTCCTAAGGGCATTGAAACGCAAGTAAAAATTTATCTGCTAATACTTTCTTATAAAGAGCTCTTCCAAGGGAGTCAGAGAGAGAAAGAAGCCTGGAGAATGACAGCCAGAGGCGTGCCTTACCACCCTGCCTATAATTTTTATCAAGCACAATCTCTCCTTCTTTAAGAAGCATCTGAACTACAGCATCTCCATCTCTCTTGGGGAACAGTAAAAGGCATTCATCTGTCATCTCCCATTTCTACTCTCAAGATTTGCTTCATGGGCCATTAATATGTGCCTCCTTCCACTCTCCCCCTCCCCAATACACACTTTCACGTTGCACACAGGTAGACCCTAATGTATCCAATGGCATCTCATGTCTCAAGAACAACAGTCAAGCATCAAGGAAGAAGGTGAGTCCCTACTATGTTGTCATAAAGAAATATGTGGTCTTGGTGGCTCACGTCAATCAGGAGTTGCAGTATCTGTAATGAAATGAGTGTTCAAAGGCCCTGGTGAGAGATGCTGTTAAGAGGTTCTTAGCACTAAGAGGTATCTGGTATAGTTTGCAAGGACCATCCACTTCCTTTGGTCTTCTCTGATCTTAGCACTCAAGGGTGGTTTACAAAGAGCCTCTAATTTGAGTTCTATTTTTGTGATGGGGTAATTATGGACAATAATGTTTATGTGTGTGAACACAGAT
This sequence comes from Glis glis, assembly GCA_004027185.1. NCBI lineage: Eukaryota > Metazoa > Chordata > Mammalia > Rodentia > Gliridae > Glis > Glis glis. Next base: position 15,769 of record PVJS01035727.1, on the reverse strand, counting down.
ATTTTTAGATAATACACATCCAGGAATAGTTTGAGTAAAGTAGTATAGGGTGTCCATTATATCTAATATTATAAATGATGTGATATTCACACCAGCTGTTCTACAACTTGTTTTTTGAAACTTATAATCCCTAGATAAATCCTTTTTTTTGCGTTTGATAGATGTGTACTCTATCAACCTGAAGTGGCCTTCTGCCTTTTTCATCCAATAAAGTTTCATACATCCTCAAGGCTCAATTCAAAATTCACATGTCTCCAAAGATTTTATTGTAAAATTGAATTTTACTCATGTATAAGTTCTTAATTCACTTTGTAAGGCAAAAAATTAAGGACAGTCAAGATTACTCCTAAGCATCATTTAAATAACCCAGTAGGCCGGGCAAGGTGGTGCACACTTGTAATCCCAGTACTTGGGAAGCGGAGACTGGAAGATCCGGGTTCACGACCAGCCTCAGCTACTTAGTGAGGCCCTCTGCAACTTCATGAGACCTGGTTTCAAAATAAAGTATAAAAAAATAGGGCCGGGGGTGTAGCTCGGAGGTAAAACGCCCCTGGGTTCAATCCCCGGTACTGCAAAAAAAAAAAAAAAAAAAGTAGGAGCACTATTATTTTTTTTCTTCTTTTTTTTTAACTTTTTATGTTCATTTATTGGTGCATTGTAATTATACATTTTGATATATGTCAGCGTATGAATATCATACATGCACACATTGCTGGCTGGCTAGGCAGGTGTCCCCTTCCTCCCTCACCGTTCCATGTGCGTCCCTCCCGAAGCTGTGCGCTCGGTCAAAGAGGACGACCTTCCCTGAATAGAGGAGGACCCGTCTTCGGTCAAGGGTATACGAGTAGCTGTGCTCCCCTGCTAGAACCTCCAAACAAGCTCTCAAGGAGCACTATTATATATAGATAGCTCATACAAACTTAGTTGAAATTCTCTAGGTCTTGGTTAGTCATTATTTTCTATAGGGCTCCAATCTCAAGAAAACTTTTTCACATGTCCCTTCTATCATTCACTTGCATCCACTGATATTTCCATGCTGATTTGCATCTGTTGTTTATTTAATAGAGTTGAATTACATATGTATCTCCACTCTACTGACCCAGATCTTCTCAGAAAGATTACACATATTCTTCTGTGCCTTAAATTCACCTTTTTAATATTCTAGGCAGGAAGCTTAGTATATTTATCAGTTCTATTTGGGGAGCTGTGACAGTAAGACATCTTCTACTGCTGTCTCCTATTTGGATATAATGTTTTGTCCCTTTCGAGATGCACTAACATTAGAATTAAAAACAGGAAAGATTACAACATAATATAATAGGAAAGTGTCACGGTTTGGATCTGATATGTCCTCCAAAGTCTCATGTGTTGAAAGCAGGGTACCAATGTAGCAATGCACAGAAGAGGGTTTTTTAGAAAGTGATTGGATCATGAAGGTTCTATCCTCATCAGTGCATTAATCCACTGAGGAACTCATAATTTGATTGTACTATTGGGAGGAGGTGGAAACTATAGGCAGGTAGGGCATGGTTGGAGGAAGTAGGTAACTGGGGGTGAACTGAGCATCTTTCCTCTGCCACACCCTCCTGCCATGATGTTCTGTCTCACCTCAGGCCCAGAGCAATGGAGCCAGTTGAGCATAGACCGAAACCTCTGAAACATAAGTTGTTCAGGTCAGGTATTTTGGTCACAGCAATGAAAATCTGACTAACACAAAATGTATTAGGAATAACAACATGAAAAAATTGAAATAGCCCTAGCTTCTTAGGAATTTACTAAGTACAAATATGTTCCCATGATTTAAATTTGTAGTGGCTGACAAATGTGTTCCCAGACTGCTAAGCTAAGAACTGAAGCTGATGTTCTCATGGTCCTCAGGGACTGCTACTTAGTGAATCCTGATTTAACATATCACTGACCACTGCAAAAGGCTTCTCTACCATATTTCTCTATAGATATTATAGTACTGTGTTTGGTTCTCTCCAGAACCATCTTCCACACCTGAAAGCAAGCTCTATGAGACCAAGGACTGTCTCCTGGTCATCTTTGTATCCCTCACATCTAGTATAGTTTAAAGGATAATAGAGATTCAATAAATGTTTAGAGTGAATGACAAATATGTCTTAAATCATGAATGTTTACATATAAAATCCTATTGATATATAATCTCAAAACACATGATATTACATTTCATTATCTAACAGTGGGTATAATTCTACATATTTCATATTCATAATTGTAATATTATACAACATAATTATGCTAAATTTAAACATAATTCATAATAGGATGTTTTGATCTATTAAAGAAAAGCAAGCGAAGATTGGCACCTGGGTAATTCATAATAATGTTTATGCCTATACTAAGCAAAAAACCAAAAAAAACCCTCTAATGTGCTCACAAAGAGTGTTGAAAAATGTTTATTAATTACTATGGATGTGCTATAGATAACAATGGATGAAAGATAAAGGGTCATTTAAAATCAGTTTGTGTCAAGTTTTAGAATTGAATTTTGCACATTGCATTGCATTACAAGCTGGATATAGTTTCAATTTGAATAATTCAACAGAGGATTCTCTTAAGCAAAACTTTCAAATGAGATATTGAGAGAGAACATTGTTGAACAACAAGTTCCATCACAAACTCTGCATTAAGTGTTTTTGACAATCGTAGGAAGCCATTACTTTGATAATAGCTATTCCATAGACATCAGAATTTAATTAGATGATCTTGCATTGGACACCAGATTAAGTAAATGGATAGTTGGTAACCTTAGATCATATGGCATGAAATAAATCATAATACAAGACTTCTCTCCATTTACTGTCTTCTACAGTGTGATACCAAATTGGTTTGAGATAAATGGTTTTCATCATATGCTTCTGTTGAGGATAAAAACCAGAAAATGACACCATTAATATACTAACGTCGCCTCATTATTCAGGAAGATTAGAATAAAGTATTCAGATAACAGGCCTGTAGATTGTATTTCTAGCATATAATAGGTCTTTGCCAATGACTGTGAAATTTAGGATCATTTATATAAATCACATAATGTGAACATGATTGAATTGTTAGTAATTAAGAATATGTTTCAATCATATCTTAATATTTTTACATACTTATAATATTTTTCTGCTCATTAAGTAGACTTAGAAGCTGTGGAGTTTTATAATAAATTGAAAGCAATAGTACACAGAAAATTTTCAGTAAGGACTTTAACTTAGCCACTTACATCTTATATGTAGCATGGAGTGAATTATAGATATGGTGATCTTTCATTATTCTCAGTAATTATTTGAAGAAGATTAAATTTTCTTTTAAATGGTTATAATCTGTCTGATAAATGCTTTACAAAATTCAGAGCAACCCTAAAGTAGCTAATCTAATGGGCAATGATTATATTTTTATCTAGGCTCATGTAAGCAAAAGAGGCCTTTCTCCTTCCTGTGGGTAGGACTTCAGGTTAATACTCTTTTACAGATACAAGTGATCCTAATGCACACATAACAACTGATAATGGAAGCTAATTAAGAAGACTGAATGTATGATGTTTAAGAGTTAATCATTTTTAGAACTCTCCTTCAAAGGCGATGCTTATGACTTCTATGTCAGAATTGACTTTTCAATATAATAACATTTTAGTTTCCGAGGGTGGAAGTACAAGAATCAATTTCCTTTCAATTTCATGGATGGACAGATAAACTTAACAATGAATGAATACAGTAAATAATTGTGAATAAATAAATAAATAAATATAAGTAACTACTTTCCTTGAAAGGTGTTGATAGATGTTTAAAATCCTGTAACCATAACCCAGAACTTTTATTTATATTAGAACTGTATGTTTCAGTTAACTTTATTTTTTGTTGCTTGGGGGTATTTTTTGTTTAGCATGCTAAGCAATACAGGTAACAGATGTCAAATGTGCTAAAACATTAATTCTATTTCCAAGGAAAAGGAATACAAAGTCTTTTCATAAGCTATTTTGATTCTCTGAATGTATTTATAATAGAGGGCTGGGGTGGGGATGTGTTACTTCTGGGAGAGAAGTGGTGACATGATATTTCCAAATTTGTGAAATAACTTTGTATCAGTAGATAAATGCAGATAGGTAAATAAGGCTATATAACATATTAAATAATTCTGATTTTTGAACATGAAATGAACAAACTGCCAGATACTTGTTTCACCTATGCACAGATTTCTATTGTTGAAACCAGGATTCTAACAAACAACAACAAATTCCAAATCTATAACAAACAAAGCAAAACAAATGTCACCCACAATGAAGTCCAGTCTACCACCCAACAAATGCCCTGGTGATCCTGCGGGGTCAAGCCAAGCAGTAATTACCAGGGCAGGCTTGGAAACCACCAGACAGACTTATGTTTGATCGCAGCATCAGCAGACCTTGACTCACTTTCTGCATAGTCAGGGCCATAATCACAGTGCCCCATTTAGATGCCACGTCTGGGTCAAAAGATGTATTCAGAGATCCAAATGAGCACTCTGAGTAGGAGAAAACTATTGACCTATGGACATCTTTATTTGCATGTTGATTTTTATTCAACATGTAATTTGTTCTGATGTGAAACAGAAAATACATAATCTGTAGCTCAAGAATAATGTCAAGATCACTCCAAGTGTTTTAAAGTTTAGTATTCCTGAAAAGTTTAAAGATGGTATGGGAAATGAGTGGTCAACCGGTACAAGGTAGCAGATGAGGCTCAGAAACCAAAGCTTTTTTTTTTTTAGGCTGCAGTCTATTGCTGCTACAATTTTCTCTCTTTAAAAGGCAAGAATTAGAATATTCCTAAGGATTGCACAAACTTCAAGACTCAGTGACTTTATAAATCTTTATACATATTTCAGATTCTAAGATAAGGGAGTAAATCATCATTCTTGGTGTTGATATCCTTGAGACTATCATTTGGTATATTTTAGTGCTTAGGGTCTTCAGTTTTAAGGATTTGCTCTTGTATAATTCTCTACACTCTGATCCAATTTAATAATAGGGAAAGAGATACAGGGCACAGTGGTTAATTGTAGAAAATGATTGCCAATGACTGTTTTCTGAGGGCTGGGAAGCCAGCTGAAAGATCAAATAGTACACAAAGCTAGGTGCAGTGTATTGTAATTAAGCATCACAGCTAATGGCCCTCGAACAAAACTCTGCTGGAAGACACAGTGATTAGAGACACCTGCAGGTTAATAATTAGAAGCATCTGAGCACAGAAGCAATTAATATAGGGAAATTCTCCCAGGAGAGAGAAGGCTAAGTAATAAACAAAATAAGAACCTTTCCAAATTCCCATTTAGAAATAGTCTGTGTTAATAAAGTATCATGGAGACCAAACTTTTAAGAATGCATTACAAAACCTATTAGCTTGTTCCATAGCATATTCTTTTAAATTGGCTATACTCATAAATGTTTTCATTTGAATGAGAAAGAATGATTGCTTCACTCCATTTACCAAGTGAATATCCAACAATTTGAGGCCGTTAAGGATCAGATATGAGAACCATAAGTAATGCCTTGCTAGGCAAAACAAAGACCACCAATGTTGAAATTGTGTCTAACTTCCTAGAATTTATGAAAGGAACCTTCAAAACATTCAAACCATCAACAGTTCATGCCTAATGGACTATTTATAGCTGAAAATGTTTTAATTTTTGAAGTGTGAAACTATTTTAGTCTTCACATAGAAACATTTACATTATCTCAGTTCAGCTTGCTTCCTTATATTCAATAAGTATGTTTTTTATATTCAGTAAGCCTCCACATTGGTAGAAGTCCAGCCAGTATACACTCTTCTGTTTGTACTGATCACCATTATCTTGTGTACATGCATGCATTTCCCATTTCAAATTTATATCCATTTTAGCCATCTTAAATACATAACACTCAATAAGGCCCTACTGTTCATTTCATGTGCCACGCTGATTGTGAAAGTAGATGTTTTGAGGGTATGTAGCAAAGGCTAATGTATTCCTAAGCAAAATGGAAAAATGACAAACTGGGAAAAAAAGAGGCACATTAAAAGACTGCTCTGGCCATGTGACCTAATCATTAAAAAACACTTCGAGGGGAAAACTTTTTAAACATTACAGAAATACGAATTCATGAATTATGTATAGTCATAAAGGCCCTTGGAAAACATGTAAAATTCAAGCCCTAAATCATTACTTTGAGAACTACTTCTATTATTTTTCACTGTCTTATAATGAGTAATTTGCATCAGAACCTCAGTGCACTTATATACTACAGCAAAATTTGCTCAAAGATGAAAAATATCATATCACATTTCCAATTTATTTTTTGGCTTCACCTTTTAAATAGTATTATCTTTTCTTCATAGGGACAGATGTTGAATAGCTCAGAACATGCTGGTTCAAGTTTCTGATAACTATAATACAAGTTGGCTATGAATAAATACTGTAGGCATGTATGGAGCACATATTTTTTCTTATAAAAAGGGGCTCCATTAAAGCCAAAGAGGGACTTCACTCCCAAAACACAACTACACTCCAGCATGATGTGCAGTGTGCAGGCGTAACTCTTGCAGCACACACAGGCATGACACAACATGCCCAGGGTATCAGTTACATGGGGGTACCAGGCACAAGTTGCAATGCCCGGGCTGATAGGCAACGCGCAAGTGCAAGGCCTGCTGTCCAGGAGCACCTTGACAACCACATGGAGTCGCTAGCAACCTAAGACTGTAATTGTCAGTACCTGAGACTGAAAACCCACAGCTTCTTCTGCCATGGAGGAGCCTTGCCACCTTGCCATTCTGACCACAGATAAAGAGGCTGAATGCTGACCCAGCCAGCTCTGCTGTAGCTGTCAGGCAAGTCCTCACTTTGGTTTTGTCTGAGTACTGGTTAAGGTCAGGCCTGAAGACCCAGAGCAGACTCACAACTGACCCAGACCTGTGACCCCAACACAGCAGGCTGAGCTCCATGGTAAATAAACTGTACAACCCGTTTTCAAGGTTCTCTCTCTCTCTGTGCCCTAAAATAGCATAAGTTGTATAAAATTTGTGTGGATTGTTAACAAATAAAGAACCTGTCTTGGTCAGGATTACAGTAAATGTTCTTGAAATGACTGAGACTGTACTTTGGTTGTTTTCCACGATCTGAGTCTGCTCAGATGACTGCTTCAGACTGCCTCACCCTGGATACATCCCATATCAAATTTGTTCCATTATTGTAGCTCTAGCTTCTTGGTCACATTTGATATCCTTTATCTCCTAGACTTGAAAGACCTTCAGAGGGATTTCTAGATGTATTGTTTGCTATGCCATTTTATGGTCAATATAACCTGAATTTTTTCTTCTTTTTTTCTAAAGAATATGGTATGCTGATTGGGATTGAGTTTTCCCCACTGTCATCTATTCTCTGGCACATTGATATTCAAGGTAATATCTCATGGACCTCATCTGGGAGCTTGTTAGAGATGCAGATCCTTAGACACCTACTCTAGATTTACCGAGTCACAAGTTTCACATTGCAAGAATTCCAGGTGATCCAAATGCATCTTAACGTTTGATAAGCATTAATAGATGGTTTTTCTTTTCTCCTGTACATATTTTCTCGGTATTGTGGTTAGATATAGAATGGCCCCTTGAAGAACTCATAAATTGGTGTTTGGAGTTGAAGTAATTGAGTCATGAGAGTTGTAATTGCAGCAGTGGATAAATCCATTGTAATGATTTATCTGAGTGGTGGCCTAGACATGTAGGGTATGGCTGGAGAAAGTGGATTCCTGGGGGTATGGCCTTGGGATTATATATGGTTCCTCTTCCTCTTGCTCTCTCTTGCTTCTGGCATCCATGATGTGAGGAGCACAGTCAATGTGCTTTTCCCCCTCTCTACTTCTCACTGCCGCCATGCCCTGAGATCTGTGATTTCCAGCCTCACATGGACTGAACCCCAACATCTCTAAAGAAAACTGCAAAAAAATAAATCTTCTTTCCTCCGTGTGGTCAAGTCTTTTAGATTATAGCTATAAGAATGTTGATCGATACACTTGCACTATACATTCAATATAAAAGTATCAATAGAAATGGCACTGAAACTCAGCAGAGCAATGGAAGTTTACATAAAAGTGGATAAATTAGATAAGTTCCTGATGGACCATTTTGCTGAATAAATATTCCTGCTTTGCCAAATTAGAATTTATATTCACAGTGAATTAACTGCAAATGTAAAAATATTATCAGATTATCCCCCTCCACATTTCTATTATTCAAACTGAATATATTAATCTTTCTTCCTTTTATTTTTTTATTTAAAAATGTTGATCATATTATTTCTCTTTGTAATCACCCAAGAAGGAAAAGAGAGCATGAAATATATCATCAAAAGATTAAAATGAGCAAGTGCCCCATTTGAATTTACATTATTAGGATACAGCCTAGGGTTTTTGTTGGTTGTGTTGCAAGCCATCAAAGCCTTCTTTTCCTTTTATCTCCATTTCTGTTTTTAAAGGTACAGCAGGTACCTTACTGAATAAGTGCCATTGGTATGCTGGGTAAAGTCATAGATTACTTCTTCCTCCCTTAACAAGAAGTGTCTTCTCCTTGTTGGGTAAGTGATAAAAGAAAATTGGCTAGTTGGAAAAATGTTTACTTGGTAATCTTGGTATACATTTTTTAATACCAGATTTAGCTCAGATTTTCTTATTACATCTTAGCAATGTTCTAAATGTTATTGAATATAAAACAATGATCATATAATATTTCTTTTGTTTTACATCCATGGGAAATATTCAAAAGGACCCCAAATTCTTGCCATTGGAAGAAAACAACATGCCATTAGAAAGAAAAGGAAAATTTTTGTTGAAAAAGGTCTTAATTTTTCCTTGCTGTGATTCAATAGCCATTGGTAAGGAGGAAATATCAAATAAATATTCTTTGTGCCAATTTTTGTATTTATTTCACTTTAATTAAGACTAGATGTTTAAGAAATTTTCAAAAAACCTTAAATATTAAAAATATTACAACAATTGTCATGTACAGTTAAAATTTTTTCTTCATTTCTGTATCAATCTCTTATGAGCTTTCTTAAAGTTTTCCTAAATTAAGGAGCTTCCCCCAACCCCTTAACAATGCTCATTGAGTCATAGATGTGAAATGGAGGGATGGAGCTGTGGACATAAAATGCTATGAATTGTGTCTCCCCAAATTCTTATGGTGAAGCCCAAAACCTCAAAGTGACTGTATTTTGAAATGGGGCTTTGTGGAGCTAATTAAGTATAATAAGGTCATAAGGGTGGGGTCCTAACTGGATGGGAGAGGTACCCCTATATAAAGATTAAGAAACCAGGTACTATGGTACACACCTGCAATCCCAGAACTTGGAAGGCTGAGACAGGAGGATTGCAGGTTTGAGGCCAGCCTCAGCAACATAGTGAGCTCTCCAGGAACTTAGCAAGACCCTATTTCAAAATAAAAAAGGGCTGGGGTGTAGCTCTGAGGTAGAATGTCTCAGGGTTCAATCTCCAGTTCAAGAAAGAGGAGGAGGTGGTGCAGGAGGAAGAGGAGGAGGAGAAAGGAAGAAGAAAAAGGGGAAGAGACTCTCTGCACATGTCTCTTAAGAAAAGGCCATGAGAGCACATGGCAAGAAGGCCAGGAGGACAGTTAAGCAGTCTGGTATCTTGATCTTAGTCTTCTAGGTGTCAGAACTGAGAGTAAATACATTTCTGTTGTTCATGCCCCACAGTCTATGATAATTTGCTATGGGAGCCAGAGACAACTAAGATAGCAGGTTGTTTATAAGACAGCATTGCTATATGTAGACTATCTATTGTGTGTCATAGAATTTTGGAAGCTACAGAGTAGAAAGGAGTTGTTAAAACAGACTTGTCATAAGTTACTTCATACTAGGAGAAAAAGGGTCTACAGAGTTGCCTAAAAACTACTAGTCTTCTATTTATCCTGCTACCTTGCCGTCTTCTTTCATCCTCCAAACACATAGTTCTAAAACATGTTTTCAAGACAGGCGTGGTGGCACACACTTGTAATCCCCGCACTTGGGAGGCTGAGACAGGAGGATCACAGGTTCCAAGCCAGCCTCAGCTACTCAGTGAGGCCCTCTGCAACTTAGTGAGACTCTGTTTCAAAAATAAACAAACAATAAAAAATAGGACTGGGGGTATAGCTCAGAGATAGAATGCCCTTGGGTTCAATCCCCAGTACTGCAAAAAACAAACTAACAAACAAAAATAAAACATGTTTTCTTCCTCTCTTGGCTGCTTAGTATTCTAGAAATTCTACAACCTCAAAACACAGAATACAATATTAAGCCTGATTTCTGGCTTAATAGCACAGTATACTGAATGAAAAAGTAATTAAGTACATGCGGTTTGTGTATGCTTCAGACTATCATTCTTTGACCAGAACCAGGGTTTTTGTAAGAAAAACCTTTACGCTAACACTGAACTAGTCTATGCAGAGAAATTAATGATCACATTTCCTGTTCAGTGCTACAACTATTTGAAGATTTTTCAAATACTAATAGCAATACTATTTTATATTACATGTTCATATATAAAACATTTATGTAATTTTAGTCTGTATATACATACATATATATATTAGTCTATATATAATATTTCTTTTGGTTTCAAGACTATATATTTCTTTTGTGTTCCAAGACTAAAATCTATATATAATATATACAAACTATTTTATATAAATATATATGGGAATTATTTTTTATAATTATATATATTCCCCCACCTCTTAAATTTGAGTGTCTTAAAAATAATACCCTATAGGAATCCATTTATTAACATTTTAGAATATCAGATGGCTACTCAGTCATCACTATTTTGCCTTAGGAAGTTTCTTGATCTGTCTGAACCAAGCGCCCTGTTCTTGCATCAGCTGTGAAGGAATTAAACAAGATCATCATTTCATGAATTGTCTTTACTAACCCCATCCCCCTTTTAATGCTTTTCCCATTCATCTTCTGTGTAGGTTTTAATGAAATTTAATTGTAGTGGAAAAATAGACACGTGAAAAATGCTTTTTCAAATAGCCATCATTTCCTCCTCAGTCAGGATTCTTGACCTGAACTTCTGTGATGGGCTAATGGTGGCAGTGGAGGCATCCTGACCTCTCCACTCACTTCAGAATCAGAAATTTAGTGATTTAATGCAAAACTATGTCAACCCAACCCCTGGAATTTTTTATTGATTTGAAAAGTAATCAGGAACACTGTTAGCATCTTTTAGGGAGATTGCTGGGCAAGAATGAAAAATGAAAGGGGAAAAAAGTCAAGAAACTTGGTGGCAGCTTGAAGATTAAAAAAAGAAGTATCCCCTGTTTGACTTTGGAAGATTCTTAACTGGTAAGATGAAGTACAAGCTGACAAAAACAGAGTTAATGGTTCTTGGAAGTCAAAGGCACTCTTTTTTTTTATTGGTCTGAAAACAAACAACCAACCCTTACATAAAGTATTTAACCCAAAGCCTTTGTTTAACCTAATGGCACTTAAATTCCTTTTCTCAAATTCCCAGAGTGACTTATCTCCTCGGTCAATCAATGGTGGCTGGCCCACTAACCTGCTCCCCTTTTTAACTTGTGGGTCTCAGGGAATTTACATTCTTTAGGTTACTTCTGTTAGGCTTCTGTTTGGTTCTTTCTCCAATCTATTTATCTTAGCTAGTGCCATTCTCTATTTCAAGGCCACCAGGGTCAATAATCAAATTAGGAGGAGATTGAAGTTTCATCTTTCTGGGTGGTAAACTTTGGAATACCCACTCTGCCTCTAGCAATAGGAAAGAAGGCATGGAAAGAGAAATTCTTTGCCTAACATCCACAGCTCTTCTTTCAAGTGAGCAGATTTTGTGAGGAAGCCTGCAGAAAAAAGTGTATATTCAAAGTTTGTGCTGATGTGACTGTTGCTTCAATTATTTCCTTCAGTTTCTGCAACTGGCAGTACGAAGCATGTCTGTAGGATTGAGAAGTGTCACACATTTCCAGAAAGAAAATTATTCAACACTTTCCATAATTCAAAGGACATTGTATAAAAGAAATTCTAAGTTCAAGTGAAAAAGTTTGCTAGTGAAAAGGAGATTCACTATTTCTAAGGAGCTGAATGTGTTCAGGAGTCTGTATTAATTCCACACTACATAAAAATAAAATAATTTCTATGGTTTACAAGTCATTCCATACACCCTTATTCCAGTTTGAAAATGATTAAAATATTTATGAAGCTTTTCCCCTTGCCCTAGAGCACATGAACTTTGCCTTAGAAGAGGCTTAAATATTGACTGACCCATTGCAATGTGACATTTATTAACCTTTGTAATGTTTAATGTGCACTGGAAGTAATCTTGGTTTAACATTATTCTTCTAAAGAATAAGAAGTTCCTGGATTTAGTCAAGTAAGAGTTAAAAATATAAGACTGTTTTTTTCTTATAAAATATATTTTAAATATCAAAATATCATGTGAATTATTTGAACTAAACAGGACATCATTTTCCATATAACAGTTTTGAAGTAGCATCTAAGTCTATTCAGAACCTTCATGGTGTTATTGTTCACATTAATACAATGAATGTGATTTCTTTTCCACCCAGCCACATGGATAACTCTGTTCTACATCAACAGAAACCATGCAAAAGCAAGCAACAAAAGATAGCATATAGGAAGTCTTAATAGTAAATTTATCTATTTTACATAAGCAAAAATATGTGTATGTGTTTCCCAAACATAGATCTATAAGGATGCATATTTTTGATGCAAGCAAACTAGGTGTTAAATGTGTGACTAATTCTAATTTAAAAATTGGTAGCTACTGTAGGGAATTTTTTTCTGATATCTTAGAGTTTTTTTCTGATATCTCTCTCACCAAATCAGAATTTTTTTTCTGATATCTCTCTTACCAAATCTTATGTAGTTTGTGGCCCTATTGATTTTAAGTATCATAACCTCACAAAGAGGTTGACTATTTAGTTTCCTTCTTGGAATGTAATAATATATTATAAAATATAAGAATTTAAAAAGTATTGACTGTGAACATCTTACAAATGTCATTTAAATAAACAGAGTTCCTCAATTTCTTTTTTATTGGTGCATTCCTCAATTTCTAATGCCTAGAATAGAAATAAAAAATTTTGATGCATAAAAATATACTTACAAAGATTTTCTTTGTTGAGTGTTAGGGGTATGAGTAAATTATAGTTTGATTGTGCTTTCTGTATTTTTGCAATTTCTATCACAAGTCTGATTTGCTTTTGTACTTAAAATTGTCAGGTTATGATATACACATCCTATATTAGTCATATTTTAAGTCTTTTGCTGGTTTCTGTTCTACAAGGCAAATTATGGGGAAACAAACCACAGTAGCACTTTACTTTGGGAGTTCATTGACAATGGATCAATATCAGTTTTTGGATTATGTGCCTAAAATTTAAGAGATACTGTCTCTATAGAATAAGAGAAAATTTATAAGCGTTACTCTCTGTTGGCACCTTCACTAATATTTCAGTGACATTTATGACAAATCTCCAGGTGTTGCAATTTTCCAGGTTTAGAGCTTTCATTTAAAAAAAAAAGAATGAAGAAAATTAAAAAAAAATATGAAGACTTACTGCTGAGTTGCAGCCCTGTGATTATTTCTGCCAGGTTTCCATCCCTACAGCCATCTGCAGCCACAGCCCTTCCTGCTGATTACAGCCATGGCCAGCCCAGATGTGGCGTAATCAAGAGCTGGACTCTACAAGGCTCTTTCAGCTCTACTGAGGCACTGGTGACCAGACAGGCTTTCTAAGAAACATATTGTCTGCCATTCACTGTTACAAATCTGCAGATACCAAGAAACGATCACAAGCTTGTTTCTCAGCCCCCAATCCATTTAGTTCATTCCCATGAAAAATATATTTTATCTTTTCATAGATTTTGCTCACCATTCCCTGAATGATTCAATGGCAGGTTAGGTTTTCATCTAAATAGACAGTTTTCTAAGACAAAATCCTGGATTAAGTTAAATCAAACTCTAGAATATAACTAGAAGTTATAAAGTATATTACGTATACTATATAAAGTATAAAAAGTACAGTGAATGACTATGAAACCATTTTAGATAAATGAGAGCAGATAGCCACATGCTACAAACCAAATCACAGTCACTAAGTCAACTGTCTCACCCAGAAATTGTCCATAAGTTCAGCCCTTTGTTCTTGTTGGTTTCCTCTAAAGATATAGGCTAAGTAACCTGATGGTATGAATTGGTTATTTAGAAATATCTGTGTGTTTTGTTCTATCTACATTGCCATAGTTTCATAATTACCATACTTAAAGTAAAAATGAAGGAATGGAATATATTTTATAACCTAATTTATTTTAATGTGGGTGGGTAAGGAAATGATTAGCATATTTTCTTTAATACCTTATCATTTAAATGCACCCATTTTTTCTCTCATGTCTTTAAAAATAAAAAAAAGAATTCCAATAAAAAAGGGCAGGTGATTAGAGAATACAACAGGTATAGAGGAGGGAAAATAGGTCAAACTAAGCTGAAGATTTTGGCCCAGCAAATAGACACTTAAATTCTTGTGGGTCTTACATGATTTTGCCTCATTCTTAAGATAACTGACGCTTCACGAAGCAAGGAAGAGTCATTTGCTGCTTTATAAAATGTTTTGTTCACATATTTATCTTTATTTGGGGGAGGAAAGAAAGAGCATTTTAGTTAATATAAGAAATTATGTCTATTTGTTGGCATGTTTCATTTTTTAAATTAATATTTACCAAATGCCAGACACTGTCCTAGACCCTAGGTGATGATGATGAATGAGACATGTTCTCTAGAAGTTCATATTCTAGTGAGGAACTGTCATCTGGAACAACAGAGAAGTCTCCTGGATTTATAGCCAGAGATAATCTACAGAGTTAAGCTCATCTATCTCATAGAAATTTGGCTTGCAAGAAATCAGAAAGAGAAATTCAGGTGTTTCTAAATAACAATTTGTGGTTGACTATAATAGAATCATTTGGGGAACTTAACAGAGATTACTGAGACCCACATAAAATCTATTGTGTCAGACTCCAGAAGTGAGTTCTGAATTTGTAATTTAAAAAACTGTCCCCAGGTGGTTCTGATGAAAGCCAGCTTCATGAATAACTGCAAATTTCAAAATTATCTTTTTCCAGGGGAGAGGGGAGGATATAACCAAAGAGGCCAATCTTTGGCACTTTGGCACAAGGCTACACAGTTATTGCTGTTTTTACACCACTATAATATTAATGATATTGATAATTTATACTAATATTATTAACTGATGTACCAAACAGAAGAAACAGACATTAGCAAAATACAAGTTATTCACCAAATAATGCTTGAGTTCCTACTATTCTGTGTTGCAAAATTAAAGTGTAATTTTAGATTTTTCATAAGAATAATATGATAATATGATACATAAAAACTATGTTTAGTCTTTTTTTTTTCATTTTTGGTTTTTCTACTTTGTCCTGTTGGGTATCCAAATAGGGAAATTTATCCTTTGTCACCTATTGTTTTTATACCTCATATTCGAGGTTCTTTTTTTTTTTTTTGCGGTACCAGGGATTGAACGCAGGGGCGTTCTACCTCCGCGCTACACCCCGGCCCTATTTTTTATACTTTATTTTGAAACCGGGTCTCACAAAGTTGCGGAGGGCCTCACTAAGGAGAGAGAGAGAGAAGAGACAGGGAGAGAGAGCGAGAGAGCTGAGGCTGGCCGCGAACCCAAATCCTCCGGTCTCCGCCTCC
>PVJS01035726.1:0-20838 GCA_004027185.1 Glis glis | reverse complement strand
CTTTATTTTGAAACCGGGTCTCACGAAGTTGCGGAGGGCCTCACTAGGTAGAGAGAGAGAGAAAGAGAGAGGGAGGGAGGGAGAGGGAGAGGAGAGAGCTGAGGCTGGCCGCGAACCCGGATCCTCTGGTCTCTGCCTCCCAAAGTACTGGGATGACAAGCGTGCGCCACCACGCCTGGCTTCCCAGCCCTTTTTTTACCTTTTGTTTTGAAACAGGGTCTAGCTAGGTTGCTGAGTCTCTGCACTGCGGAGACTGACTTTGAACCTACAATCCTCCTCACTCAGCCTCCAAGTACTGGGATTATAGGCACGTGCCACCACGCCTGGCTGCAGCCTTTGCTCCCCCCCCCCCCCGTGGCACTGGAGATTGAAACCAGAGGCATACTGCCTCTGAGCTACACCCCCAGCCCAGTTTTTTATTTCTTATTTGGAAATGGTCTTGCTAGGTTGCTAAGAGCCTTGCTGAGCTGCTGAGGCTGGCTTCAAACCCATGTTCCTGCTGTCTCAGCCTCCCAAGTACTGGGATTACAGGTGTGCGCCACCACGCCTGGCCCAGCCTCTGCTTTCTTCTCCTTGTGATACTGGGATTGAACCCAGGGGCATTCTACTCCCGAGCTACACCCCCAGTCCTATTTTATTTTGAAACAGGGTCTCGCTAGGTTGATGAGAGTCTCCCTACTTGCTGAGGCTGTCCTTGAACCTGCACTCCTCTTGCCTCAGCCTCCCAAGTACTGGGATTACAAGCGTGCGCCACGGCGCACCCGGCTCCAGCCTTTGCTTTCACGTTGCTCACTGGTACAGGTAAAATGCTCAGCTCTGTCGCGTGACGGCTGCTTCAGTCGTTGGCAATGATGGCTGCTTGTGGTGGGGAGTTGGTATGGTAGCTAAGGAAATCCCACCTCTAGCAAAAGAGGTGGGAAGCTTTATGCCCCTTTTCTGGACTATGAGATGGAAAACTCTCAAGGCCGGCACAGAGATGCATGAGAAACTCCTTGCATAGGCGTGGCCCGGCATGGCTGCCCAGCGCGCTTGTTTTCATCTTCTCCCTCTGCCGGCAAGGCTGGCTGCATGCTCAGCCTGGGCTGAACGGTCTGTCCTCTCAGAGAGGGGCTCCAGTCATCACCAGCTATGGCAGGGCCCTGCAGACCATTAAAATGACAGCCTATTCTTGCTGAGTCATTTGATGAGGGGAGTTTTTACCATAAGGCAAGTGGTTGGTCTGGGCTTGGTGGCGCACCCGTATAATCCCAGTATTTAGGAGACTGAGATAGGATGGCAAATTTTTTTTTTTTTTGGCGGTACCGGGGATTGAGCACAGGGGCATTCTACCTCCGCGCTACACCCCCAGCCCTATTTTTTATCCTTTATTGAAACCGGGTCTCACGAGGTTGCAGAGGGCCTCACTAAGTAGCTGAGGCTGGCCGCGAACCCGGATCCTCTGGTCTCCGCTTCCCAAGTACTGGGATTACAAGCGTGCGCCACCACGCCCGGCTAAGAGGATGGCAAATTTGAGGACAGCCTCAGCAATGTAGGAAGACTCTCAGTAACTTAATGAGACCCTGCCTCAAAGTAAAAAAGCCAGGCGTGGTGGCGCACGCCTGTAATCCCAGTACTTGGGAGGCTGAGATAGGAGGATCACAGGTTCGAAAGCCCACCTTGGCAACTTAGCAAGACCCTCTGCAACCTAGTGAGACCCTGTTCCCAAATCAGAAATAAGAGAAGGCGGCACGGGCCCTAGGCTGCCAGGGCGGCGACATTTCAGCGGGAGGAAGGGCCTGGCGGCAGCAGCTGGGTGTTCAAACTCCCGAGGGAGGAGTCTGGTGCGCTTGGAGGGCAGGGATAGGAGGCTTCGTGGGGCGCGGGCGGAAAGTGCACAGATGTAGGGGGGGCACGCGGACCCCCAGAGCGCCCGGGCAAGGACTGAGGGAACCTGGCGAGGCGGCTACACACCGGGCTGAGCGGTTGAATTACTTGGCAGAGAAAGCGATTTTTAAGGGAGGGCAAGAGTGGGGAGGAGAGAAAACTTGAAAATAAAGCCTCCTGTCATTTGGCCAGTTCTGGACAATGTATTTATCTAAGTCTTGTCTTTGAAGTTTGGGAACCCATAGATTGGTAAGCTGGAGGACAGGTGTGGCTTTTTTAAAGCTGCGAGTCTGGATGGGCCACCTGCTAAGCGCATGGGAGGGGCCAGAAACAGAAAGCTGAGCATCCCCAAACTTTTGTTTTGGTGGAAGAAGGGGTCCCAGAGCCCAAGGGCCATGCAGGAACTGGAAGTCTCAGGGTCGGTGGTGCGGGACCCGACGGGGGTGTCCCAGAGCCTAGGGCAGTGCGGGAATGCAGCAGGGTGTCCCAGGGCCAGGGGCAGTAGGGGAACCCAGCGGGAGTGTCCCAGGGCCAGGGGCGGTAAGGGAACCCCGGAGCCTCTTGGTACCTACAAAACTTACCAACAAGGAATCTGGTGGGTGTTGGGCGATTGGATCTGGAACCTGCAAAGTGGCCTTCTGGTCTGGAGCCGTGAGAAAGAAAGAAAGAAAGAAAAGAAAGAAAGAAAGAAAAGAAAGAAAGAAAGAAAGGGGAGGGGTGCGGGTCCACTGAAGGGTGGCAGTGGCGGGACAGAAATCTCTTCAGGCAAAAAGGCCTGACCGCCAACTCCCTCCTGGGTTTCGGCACCCTTTGTTAGGAGCTATGGGAACAGACCAGAACGGGCTCTTTAAATGGAGTAAAGCCTGGGAGGGGGACTGACCAGGAAAGAGTGTCCATGAGTCAGGAGCCCTTATAGACTAGGGGCTTTTTAATGGGGCATTAGGAGGGAGAGCAAAGCAGTCGTGTAATTCTCCGACTGGTGGGCTTGACACCAGGCCAGAACAGGTAAATGTATGGGGCTGGGGGCAGGGGAATGGTTAGAGGCATTTTCCCACCATTCCTGGAGTCCTCTGTTCTCGGCCTCCTCTGTCCAGGCCTCACAGTACCCACAGTGACACCCTCAGCAACTTAGGGAGGGAGACCCTGTTTCAAAATAAAAAGTAAAGCCAGGTGTGGTGGTGCACACCTATAATCCCTGTACTTGGGAGGCTGAGACAGGAGGATCCCAGGTTCAAGGCCAGGCTCAGCAACTTAGGCCCTCAGCAACTTAGTGAGACCCTGTTTCCAAATAAAAATAAAATAGGGCTGGGGTGTAGCTTGGAGGTAGAATGCCCCTGGGTTCAATCCCCAGTACAATAAATAAATAAATAAATAAATAATAAATAAATGTAAAATAGGGCTGGGATGTAGTTCAGAGGTGGAATGCCCTGGGCTCAATCCCCAGTACCAAAAAAAAAAAAAAAAAAAAGAGGCAGACTGATTGAGCAGAGGAGGAAACATGGTTATGTGGTTGCAGGCAAATGAAACGGTGTCTGCGAAGGCTGCAGAGCAGTGTGTAGGAGGTGGCAGGCCATGGGAGGCCTCCGTGCCAAGCTGCTGCAGAGCTGGCCCTTGGTCCTCACAGATGTGGGGCGTCACAGAAAGGGGCTTACATGGGGAACGCCTTGATCATCACTACGAAGGCTAACTGTGCTGTGTGGAAGGAGTGCCCAGAGGCAGGAATTCCCTGGAGAAGACAGCCCACGCCGGAGGGAGCGAGCTGGGAAGGTGAAGGGATGGAAAGGCCGGAGGGCGTGGGGTGCAGGGACGGGGGCTGGCGGGGAGGAGGAGGTGTGGCCGATTGCCTGCAGGTGCTCTTCCTTGGGATCAGGGTGCAGATGGCTGTGCGCCTGACTGGATAATGAGAACAACTTTAAGGGACGCTGAACACTGAACGTCAGAATCGGGTTCTGCCGGGCGTGGTCGCGCATGCTTATAGTCCTGGTACTTGGGAGGCTGAGATAGGAGGATCCCAGGTTCGAGGCCAGCCTCAGCTACTTAGTGAGGCGAGGCCCTCTGCAATTTAGTGAGACCCTGTTTCAAAATAAAAGAACAAGCTGGGTGTGGTGGCTCATGCTTGTAATCTCAGTACTCGGGAGGCAGAGACAGGAGGATCATAGGTATGCAGCCAGCCTTGCTACTTAATGAGGCCTCCACAACTTAATGAGACCCTGTTTCAAAATACAGAGTAAAAAATAGGGCTGGGGGTATAGCTTAGAGGTAGAATGCCCCTGGGTTCAATCCCCAGTACTGCAATAAAATAAAATAATAAAAGAACAAAAAAATAGGACTGGGAGTGTAGCTCAGAGGTAGAATGGCCCTGGTTCAATCCTCCCTCCATACCACCAAAAAAAATAATAATAATAAAAAATAAATGGGATTTCTGTGGTGCTTACAGAAAGCGTCTGGAAAGCTGTCCTGAAGGTGTTGGCAGGCAGTACAGATGGCCACTAATGCGGGAGAGAAGAGCTGGTGAAACTCTCACTACTTGTTGAGGCTGTCCTCAAACTTGGGATCCTGCTGTCTCAGCCTCTCAAGTACTGGGATTACAGCTGTGCACCACCACACCCGGCTAGGAGAGGCTTTCAAGGACACTGAGAAGGAAGGGCCAGAGGGAGAAAAGGAAACCAGCATAAAGCCCAGCGGGGGTCCAGCGAAGGACCGGGAGTGTCAAGAGCCACCGAGATCAAGGCAGACAGGAACAGATGTGACTAAAGGGACTGCGGTACAGAACTGACCTGCTATTCAGTAGTGAAGGCGAGTGACTGCTGCATGGAGAACTGGGGCTGGGAAACAAAGATCGAGGATAAGCTGCTTTTCCAAAATGCTGGGCTGTGATGGGAAGGTGCGGCAGCTACACAAAGTGATGGGTTTGCAGGACTGCTTTAGGTGTGATGTGAGAGAGGTGAGCTGCTTAAAGCATACGTAAGGGGGACGGCTAGAGGCAGGAGGAGGCTACAGGTACCGGTGGGGCAGGTGACAGAGGGACAGAGTTGAGGTGGAGACTCAGATGAGGTGAGCCCAGGAGCCTGTAGCAGCACCCGTCCTCACTTCCCTGTCTGTGATGCCCCCCTCTACTTCATAAGTTAAGAATTCAAGAGGTAACTGAGTATGAAACTTGCCAAGTGCGGGTGATTACACATGACCTTAGATACACACACTACTGGCCGTTGCAAGTCATGGCTGTTTGGAATGGCATTTGAAGCCTTGTCCAAACTGTGCGTGTGGCACAGGGGCCTGACCCCAGGGGCCTCCACCTCGAGCTACACCCCCAGCCCTTTTTCTTATTTTGAAATAGGATCTCAGCTGGGCGTGGCAGCGCACACCTGTAATCCCAGTACTTGGGAGGCTGAGATAGGACTATCACAGGTTCGAAGACAGCCTCAGCAAGTAGTGAGACTCTCATCAACCTAGTGAGACCCTGTTTCAAAATAAAAATAAAGTCAGGCATGGTGGTGCACGCTTGTAATCCCAGTACTTGGGAGGCTAAGACAGGAGGATCGCAGGTTTGCCGCCAGCCTCAGCTACTTAGTGAGGCCTTCTGCAACTTGGTGAGACCCTGTTTCAAAATAAGGAATAAAAAATAGGGCTGGGTTTTGTGGTACTGGTTTCCCCAGTACTGCAAATAAATAAATAAATAAATACATAAATAAATAAATACATAAATAAATAAATAGGGCTGGGCATGTAGCTTATGTAGAATGGCCAAGTTCAATCCCCAGTACCAAAAAACAAAATTAAACAAAACTTCTGAGTCTCACCAAGTTGCTGAGGCTGACCTTGAATCCGTGATCCTCCTGTCTCAGCCTCCCAAGTATTAGGATTGCTGGTTTGCACCACTGCAACCAGCTGGCCTTCCCCAAACTTTGATGTTAGGCCAACCAGTTACCTTCTTAGAGCTACAAAACTACCTTTTGCTCAAAATGCTGACTTTTGCCTTTGAAAACACACTATGCCTAGTTTTAAGTCTGTAAAAAAGAGCAGTATCCTTGCTGTAAATTGTTGCTGTAAATTGAGACATCTGGATTTGCTGCATCCGTATAAGCAAAAGCTTTCCACTTCCATTATTAGCCTATCCTATTTTTTTTTCTTTTTTTTGCGGTACCGGGGATTGAACCCAGGGGCGTTCCACCTCTGAGCTACATCCCCAGCCCTATTTTTCATACTTTATTTTGAAACTGGGTCTCACGAAGTCACGGAGGGCCTCACTAAGTAGCTGAGGCTGGCCACGAACCCTGATCCTCCGGTCCCCGCCTCCCAAGTACTGGGATTCCAAGCCTGCACCACCACGCCCGGCTGAGCCTATCCTATTTTATCATCACCACTCGCTGTTCCGGCCTAGCTCTGTCAAGGCAGGGAGTGAGTTGTGGGTTGTCAATTTAAGTTTGCTTTAGAGTAGAGGTCTGAGAAAAAAGGTCATAAAAGTCAGGGATCATGAGCTTAGCCAGTGGGGAATTGGGAACAGTTATACTGGCATTCTTTTTTTTATTTTTGTTTTTTCTTTGGTATTAAGGATTGAACCCAGGGGCATTCTACCACTGAGCTATACCCCCAACCCTTTTTTTTGTGTGTGTGACACTGGGGATTGAACCCAGGGACATTCTATCACTGAGCTACACCTCCAACCCTTTTTTTTATTTTGAAACAGGGTCTTGCTAAGTTGCTGAGGCTGGCCTCAAACCTACAATCCTCCCATCTTGGTCTCCCAAATACTGGGATTACAGTCGTGTACCACCATGCCCAGCTACATTGGTGCTCTTAATGTGCATAGCTTCTTGGCATGTCTGCTTGTCTCTGCTGAGACAGCTCCTTTCTAACACTGCTCCAGAGGCCAACAGGGTTGGGGTTATGGTCAGACCCAGGCTGGGAGCTGATGCAGTTGCCTGGGTGTCCGTAGGAAGGAAGCAATGGGAGCTCCGCTTTCTTGCTGTTAGTCCAGTTGTTTCCAACTTGGTCATACTGGTGCCCACTAATATCAGAGGGCTCTGAAGGATGATGGCACACAGACCCAAGGGGGCAGTGTCAAACAGGCTGATGAGTCCTAGGTGGGCGGCACAGCTCCTGCCTCAGTCACCAGCATGGTGAGGCACACTTGCAGGGTGGGCCAGAGTCCTTCCGCGCCCTCCTGTTTCTCACCAGGAGCCATCCTAGGGCACGGGAGTGTCAAGGGCCCACTAGATTCCAGGCAGGGTTCTCTGTGTGTTGTCAACACATAGGGCACCGGCTCAGAGCGGGACGAAGCATGTGACGGCCAGCGGCGGGCAGCCTGCGTATTCCCCCAAGCTGGGGTCGTCCAGGTCCCCACGGTTTGTGTGTGTAGGGTTGTCCGGTGTCTGCCCGCTGGGGGGGCCAGTTGCTCTCACACACACGCAGTGGGGCTCTTTGGCCCCTGGCTTATACAGCTTCCTGGGGACGCCAATCCAGTCTCTGCTCAGGCCTCCACTAAGGACAGAAGGAAAGAGGGCTTCTTAAAGTGTAAACTCGTGAGGCTTTCAGGGGTGGAGAGAGGAGGGAGCAGCCAGCAGGCCTATGGAAAGGGTTAGGGTCAGGGTGTGCTCTCCTGACTTCCTCTAGCTTCCCCTGCACTTGCAAACCCCTTCTCCTGGCTGGGGCCAGGGCCCACTGTCCCTTTCACTGTGTCACTGCCCTGTCCCTTCTGAGAAGGTGGCACGACTTTCCCTGCACTGGTGCTAATGGCCGGAGAAGGATCAGCCCCAGTGGCCTGTGGGGCTTGTCTTCTCCCTTCCCCAGTCTGTCCAGCGCAGGGCAGTGTCCTGGTCTTAGGGCCTGGGCGCTTGGTGGGGCGGGCAGCGTGGGCCAGCTAGCTCAGTCATCTCTGGGAGACCCATGGGATCCAGGGTGGTTGCGAGCCGTGCTACCCCCGTGCGGGCCAGCTCCTGATGTCACCGGGTTTCAGAGATGGAAGATCCGGCTTGGTCCAATGTAGCCTGGCAGCCTCCTGGGCAGGGGGACCTAACTCCCCTCAGGGTACTGACTTTGGTCTCCTATGGACTCAAAGGCCTTGCGAAAGGAAAATGGGATTCTTAGAACTGATGCCTCATATAGGTTCCAGTGTCTGGGACCAGGATCATTTGCTGTCAGAGAAACCACCACCCCTACCCAAGAGCAAGGCCATCGGGACACCAAAACGCCTCCCTCCTGTCCAGCCACCCATTCCAGCAGTGATGCCTGCTGTGTCCCCGAGCCCTGCCTTCAGAGTGTGCCCCTGGGATAGGACCCTACACTCTCTGGGGTGCACCTGGAAGTGCCTGGCAGGGAGGCAGCTGCTGAGCGACTCAGCCCTGAAAGCAAGGCAGAGTTCGTGAGGCTAGAGAGAGAGAGGCAGGCTCTCTGGGAGCACAGGCAAGCACCCAGATGCAACCACAGGCTTGTTTCTCCCAGGGAAGCCCGGTGTTCTCTGAGGATACCTGCATTCCTGCTCCTGTCCCAGGCAGGCCACCTAGGTCCCAGCTTCTCCCCCAACACGGGAAGGCCAGGTTCTCAGAGCTACCTCTGTCATGACGCATCACAGCACTAGAGAAGCTGTGTCTTCAAAACAGGTGGCCAGGAGAGGTCTTCCTTTCCTGCACCTTGCCCTGCTCCCTGATTCTCTCTCTTCTTCTTCTTCTTTTTATTTATTTATTTATTTATTTTTGTGTGTGTGGTACTGGGGATTGAACCCAGAGGCATTGTACCTCTGAGCTACACCCTCAGCCCTATTTTATTTTTTATTTCAAAACAGGGTATCCCTAAGTTGCTGAGGTTGTCCTTGAACCTGTGATCCTATCTCAGCCTCCCGAGTACTGGGATTACAGATGTGGGCCACCATGCCTGGCTCATCAGGAATTTTTTTTAACCCCCAGCCCTATTTTATTTTATTTTTTGTGGTACCAGGGATTGAACCCAGGGGCATTCTACCTTCTAGCTACATCCCCAGCCCTATTTTTTATTCTTTATTTTGAAACAGGGTCTCACTAAGTAGCTAAGGCTGGCCACAAATCTGTGATCCTCCTGTCTCAGCTTCCCAAGTACTGGGATTACAAGCGTGCACCACCACATCCTGCTTTTAGTTTTTATTTTGAAGCAGGGTCCAGCCGGACATGGTGGTGCACACTTGTAATTCCGTTACTTGGGAGGCTGAGACAAGAGGATCACAGGTTCGAGGCCAGCCTCAGCAACTTAGTGAAGCCCTACACAACTTAGTGAGGCCTTCTGCAACTTAGTGAGATCCTGTTTCAAAATAAAAACATAAAGCCGGGCGTGGTGGCGCACGCTTGTAATCCCAGTACTTTGGGAGGCGGAGACCAGAGGATCTGGGTTCGCGGCCAGCCTCAGTTCTCTCTCTCTCTCTCCCTGTCTGTCTGTCTGTCTGTCTCTCTCTCTCTCCTTAGTGAGGCCCTCCGCAACTTCGTGAGACCCGGTTTCAAAATAAAGTATAAAAAATAGGGCCGGGGGTGTAGCACGGAGGTAGAATGCCTCTGCGTTCAATCCCCGGTACTGCAAAAAAAAATAAAAATAAAAAAAAAAATAAATAAATAAATAAAATAAAAACATAAAATGGGGTTGGGGACATAGCTCAGAGGTAGAATGCCCCTGGGTTCAATCTCTAGTACCACACACAAAAAAAGAAAAAGAAACAGGGTCTCACTAAGTTGCTGAGGGCCTCACTAAGTTGTTGAGGCTGGCTGTGAACCTGTGATCTTCCTGTTTCAGCCTCCCAAGCACTGGGATTACAGGCATGTGCCACCATACCCGGCTTCATCAGTAATTTTTTGAAAGAAGATGATTTAACATGGAGCCAACGTTGAGAGCCACTATCACAGAGCATATGTATTTTGAAAAGGTTCCCCTGGGTTAACAGTCAATGTATGGATCCCCTAAATTATGCAGACAGGATGGCCTAGAAGTTTGATTTGGAAAAGAGTGGAAGGGAGCCTGGAACCCAAGGGAAGCCTTCTTACCTCTTTTGGGAACACCAGAACCGGGTGCCCTTGGAGGCGCTCCACTCAGCATTGCATGGTGGGAACTTCTGCTTCTCTTTCTGTTCCTGTTCATTTGCCTCCAAGCCTTTGGCCATCATGGCTTCCGCTTGGGTCAGTTCGGGGGTTGGCAGCCCATCCTCTCCATAGAACCTGCCTATCACCCTTCCTGTGATAACAAGAAGTGAGGTCAGAGGAACAGCGGGAGAAAGGCATGATCAGAGGCTGAGCAGCTGGAGTCCAGCTCAAGTTGCAGAGGTTTGATCTCTGGGGCTCTACAATAGCCTGCTGGGTGCTTAAGAACTCGTACTTGCTGGGTGTGGTGGCGTATGACTGTAATCTCAGTACTTTAGAGGCGGAGACAGGAAGATTGCAGGTTTGCGGCCAGCTTTGGCAGTTTAGCAAAACTCTTAGCAAACTAGTGAGACCCTGTTTCAAAGCAAAAAATGAAATAGGGCTGGGGGTGTAACACACACACACACACACAGTCTCACTCTTTTTTTTTTTTTTTTTGCGGTACCGGGGATTGAACCCAGGGGCGTTCTACCTCCGCAGTACACCCCTGGCCCTATTTTTTATTCTTTATTTTGAAACAGGGTCTCACGAAGTTGCGGAGGGCCTCACTAAGTAGCTGAGGCTGGCCGCGAACCCGGATCCTCCAGTCTCCGCCTCCCAAGTACTGGGATTACAAGCATGCGCCACCATGCCTGGCCTCACAGTCTCTCTCTCTCTCTCTCTCCTACTGGTACTGGAAAGACTTTTTCCCCCTTTCTACTATTGAGCTACACCCAGCCCTGGACGGACTTCTGGTACCTTCTATCCCAGCCTCTCACAACATCTTACATGACCCCAGATACAAGCATCCCTATTCTAGCTGTTCAGTTCTCTAATATGGAAATTACCGAATCTTTCTCACTTCCAGACATCAGTTCCCTGAGGATGAAAGAATGATGTGATTCAATTATCAATGTTCAACAGAGCTTACAGCACACAAGTGTGCTGTAATGAACGGCTTATTGGCCCACATTTTTGTGGCTCAATTCTGCCCAACATCAAATTATTTTGTTCTATGTAACTATAAACAGGTCATTTATCGAAAAGCTACTCAGTGTCAGGCATTATGCTTGTACTTCACCAACATTTTTTTTTTTTTTTTTTGCAGAACTGGGGATTGAACCCAGGGGCATTCTACCTCTGAGCTACACCCCAGTCCTATTTTTTATTCTTTTTTTTGCGGTACCGGGGATTGAACGCAGGGGCGTTCTACCTCCGCGCTATGCCCCCGGCCCTATTTTTTATACTTTATTTTGAAACCGGGTCTCACGAAGTTGCGGAGGGCCTCACTAAGGGGAGAGAGAGAAAGAGAGAGAGAGAGAGCGAGCAAGCTGAGGCTGGCCGCGAACCCAGATGCTCCGGTCTCCGCCTCCCAAAGTACTGGGATTACAAGCGTGCGCCACCACACCCGGCCTATTTTTAATTCTTTATTTTGAAACAGGGTCTCACTAGGTTGCAGAGGCCTCACTAAGTAGCTGAGGCTGGCCATGAACCCAGATCCCCCTCCCAAGTACTGGGATTACAAGCGTGCACCATCATGCCTGGCCTTCATCAACATTTTTAATCCTCATAGCAAACCTATGTGAGAAAAGTAATATTTCTCACATTTGTAGGAGAGAGTTTGGGGGAGTCAGTAACTGGGAAAGTCTATGAAGCTAATAAGTCATCTGGCCCCAAGCCTGTGCTCTCCCCTCCCACTATTCTCTTTTGGCTCAGGCTTTTGGTGGACGTAAGTGTGTGGAAGCTGGGTTTCATTTAAAATGCGTCAAAAAGCCGGGTGTGGTGGCGCACGCTTGTAATCCCAATACTTTGAGAGGCTGAGACCGGAGGATCCGGGTTCGCGGCCAGCCTCAGCTCTCTCTCTCTCTCTACTTAGTGAGGCTCTCCGCAACTTCGTGAGACCCGGTTTCAAAATAAAGTATAAAAAATAGGGCCGGGGGCGTAGCGCGGAGGTAGAATGCCCCTGTGGTCAATTCCCGGTACCGCAAAAAATAAATAAATAAAATGCGTCAAAATTTCTTCTTCTTCTCCTTCTTTTCTTTTTTTTTTTTTCGGCACCAGGGATTGAACCCAGGGGCATTCTACCACCGAGCTACACCCCCAGCCCTATTTTTTATTCTTTATTTGGAAACTGGGTCTCACTAAGTTGCGGAGGCCTCACTAAGTAGCTGAGGCTGGCCGCGAACCCAGATCCTCCGGTCTCAGCCTCCCAAGTACTGGGATTACAAGCGTGCACCACCACACCCGGCGGCTTTTCTTCTTCTTCTTCTCTTCCTCCTCCTTCTCCTTCTTCTTCCTCCTCCTTTTCTTCCTCTTCTTCCTCTTCTTCATCCTCATCATCTTCTTTCTTCTCTTTCTTCCTCCTCTTCATCTTCTTCTTCCTCCTATTGTCCTCTTCCTCTTCTTCTTCCTCTTTTCCTCCTTCTTCCTCTTCCTCCTCTTCCTCCTCCTCTTCTTCTTCAGACATAAGTGCGTGGAAGCTGGGTTTCATTTAAAATGCCTGTCAGCATTTCTTCTTCTCCTTCTCCGTCTTCTTTGGTGCTGGGGATTGAACCCAGCGGCATTCTACATCTGAGCTACACCCCCAACCCTATTTTTATTACTTATTTTGTGTGTGTGGTACTGGGGATTGAACCCACGGGCATTCTACCTCCAAGCTACACCTCAGCCCTATTTTATTTTTATTTTTGAAACAGGGTCTCACTAGGTTGAGGAGAGTCTCTCTACTTGTTGAGGTTGGCCTTGAACATGCAATCCTCCTGTCTCAGCCTCCTAAGTACCAGGAGGGATTACAAGCGTGCATCACCAAGCCTGGCTGCAAGACCCAATGGCTTCCAAAAGGCCCTGTTACCAATAACTTCCAGTTGCTTCTTTGACTTCCTTCCAAGCCACTTCCTCTCTTGCTCACTGTCCACTCCAGCACACTTGTTTCCTCTCTACTCCTTAACCATGCACTGCTCCCCACCTCAGGTACTACTCCTCAGTTAGCCTGGAATATTCTTTCCCCAGGAAGAACGGCTGCTTCCTCCCACCACTGAGTCTCAGCTTAGCATCATCTCATCCAGGAGGCTTCCCCTGACATCCGCTCTAGAGGTGACTTGTGCCGGCAAACAAGTCTCATATCACAGTTTTACTCATACCCCTAACTCTAGTTGTCTGCTCTAGTGACTGTTTATGACATATTTTTCCCCCAAGAGAGGCCCAGCACTCAAAACAGCTTCATATAGAGCTTGAGGGCCTCACTAAGTAGCTGAGGCTGGCCGCGAAGTTGAGATCCTCCTGTCTCAGCCTCCCAAGTACTGGGATTACAAGTGCGTGTCACCATGCCCAGCTAGAGCATTTGTTTTAAATACTTGTTAGATGAATAAAGAAAGGGACCGGGGCCGTCATCCTAGGCTTGCAGTTACTGGGTTGGTCCAGCACAGAAGATATGGCTATAGAGGGACTCTGTATTACATGGTGACAAGCCTGTCTTGGTGAGTTTTATTTTTATTTTTATTGCGGTACCAGTGATTGAACCCAGGGGCATTCTACCTCTGGGCTACACCCCCAGCCCTATTTTTTATTCTTTATTTTGAAACAGGGTCTCACAAAATTGCGGAGGGCCTCACTAAGTAGCTGAGGCTGGCCGTGAACCCAGATCCTCCGGTCTCCGCCTCCCAAGTACTGGGATTATAAGTGTGTGCCACCACACCCGGCACATTCAGCCCTTTTTAAAAATTTTTTTCATTTTGAGGGCCGGGCGTGGTGGCGCACGCTTGTAATCCCAGTACTTTGGGAGGCGGAGACAGGAGGATCCGGTTTCGCAGCCAGCCTCAGCTCTCTCTCTCTCTCTCTCTCCCTGTCTCTCTCTCTCTCTCTCCCTGTCTCTCTCTCTCTCTCTCTCTATTTAGTGAGGCCTCTGCGACTTTGTGAGACCTGGTTTCAAAATAAAGTATAAAAAATAGGGCCGGGGGTGTAGCGCGGAGGTAGAACGCCCCTGGGTTCAATCCCTGGTACTGCAAAAAAAAAAATTTTTTTTTTCATTTTGAAACAGGCTCTCAGTAAGTTGATGAGGGTCTCACTAAGTTGCTGAGGCTGGTCTCGAACCTGTGATCCTCTTACCTCAGCCTCCCAAGTACTGGAATTACAGGTGTGTGCCACAACGTCCAGCTCAAACCAGAGTTTAAAATGAAAAATCCAGAGCTAGTTTTCATATTTTTTTTTTCGGTACTGGGGATTGAACCCAGGGGAATTCTACCTCTGAGCTACACCCCCAGCCCTTTTTTTTAATCTTTATTTTGAAACAGGGTCTCAAAATAAGTTACAGAGGGCCTCGCTAAGTAGCTGAGGCTAGCCGTGAACCTGCGATCCTCCTGTCTCAGCCTCCCAAGTACTGGGATTACAAGCGTGCGCCACCATGCCCGGTCAGAATTTTTCTTTTTTTTTAATTTCAGTGCTGGAGATGGAACCCAGGAGCATTACAGGCAAGCTTTCTACCACTGAGCTACATCCCCAGCACCTATTTTTCAGATTTTAACCTTGAGTACAATCCCTAGAGAATCTTGGCCTTTCCCCCGCCAAAAAGAAAATTGCTAGACCACCAAGTGAAATCTTGGAAATGGACTACGTACCAACAAATACGTAATTCTTCTCATAGAATGAAAGCCAATGTTGAAGCGTCAGCATCTCAGAGAAGGACAGATCAGTTATATCATCCACGAGGCCTGTTTCAGAGTAGTCTCCGGTCACAAACGCTCTGGATGCGTCTCGGCCTGGAGTAGAGATGTTTCCAACAGATTCAGCTATAAATCATTCACATTGTACCAACTCAAAAAATCTGTTTTTAGAAAAAAAAATTGTGCTGATAACCGTCACTTTCCAACCCCAGAGAAATGCAATCCCCCTCCTCTATGACAGATGCTGCTGGACCTGGGTGGGACAAACATCTCTTTGGCCATCTATCGGTCTTTAATTTGCTGTGAGCAACATTTAACACAGCTGACCACTTCCTTTGTTTTGTTTTGGTGGGTTTTTGTTTTGTTGTTTTTGTTTTTGTACTGGCAGTTAAAACCAGGGACATTCTACCTCTGAGCTATACCTCAGCCCTAATTTTTTATTTTATTTATTTATTTATTTATTTATTTATTTATTTATTTATTATTTATTTTTGCGGAACTGGGGATTGAAGCCAGGGGCATTCTACCTCTGAGCTACATCCAGCCCTATTTCTTATCCTTTATGTTGAAACAGGGTCTCACTAAGTTGTGGAGGGCCTCACTAAGTAGCTGAGGCTGGCCTCGAACCTGCGATCCTCCTGTCTCAGCTTCCCAAGTACTGGGATTACAAGCAAGCGCCACCATGCCTGGCTATTTTTTGTTTTTAAACAGGGTCTCACTAAGTTGCTGAGGCTGGCTGTGAACCTGTGATCCTCCTGTCTTAGCCTCCCAAGTACTGGGATTACAGGTGTAACCGGCTGTAATCCGATTACCTGGCTTGCTTATTTTTTTTTTTTGTGGTACCGGGGATCGAACCCAGAGGGGTTCTACCTCCAAACTACACCCCCAGCCCTATTTTTTATACTTTATTTTGAAACCGGGTCTCACGAAGTTGCGGAGGGCCTCACTAAATAGAGAGAGAGAGAGAGAGAGAGAGAGAGAGAGAGACAGAGAGAGACAGAGAGAGAGAGAGACAGAGAGGGAGAGAGAGAGATAGAGCTGAGGCTGGCCGCGAACCCGGATCCTCCGGTCTCTGCCTCCCAAAATACTGGGATTACAAGCGTGCACCACCACGCCCACCCGGCTTATTTTTTGTTTTGAAACAAGGTCTCAACTGGGTGTGGTGGCGCACATCTGTAATCCCAGTACTTGGGAGGCTGAGACAGGAGGATTGCAGGTGTGAGAACAGCCTCAGCAAGTAGTGAGACTCTCATCAACCTAGCGAGACCCTGTTTCAAAATGAAAATAAAAACCCAGCGTGGTGGTGCATGCTTGTAATCCCAGTATTTGGGAGGCTGAGACAGGAGGATCGCAGGTTGGAGGCCAACCTCAGCAACTTAGTGAGGCCCTCTGCAACTTAGTGAGACCCTGTTTCAAAATAAGGAATAAAAAATAGGGCTGGGGGTGGAGCTCAGAGGTAGAATGCCCCTGGGTTCAATCCCCAGTACTGCAAAAAAAAAAAAAAAATGTTCAGCAAGCTTATGAAAAGATGTTCAACATCATTAGCCTTTAGGTAAATGCAAACAATCATGACCACAATGAAGCCTGGTGCCATGGCGCATGCTTGTAATCCCAGTACTTGGGAGCATGAGACAGGAGGATCGCAGGTTCCAGGCCAGCCTCACAACTTAGCGAGACTGTTTTTTTTGGGCAGTACCAGGGATTGAACCCAGGGGCATTCTACCTCTGGGCTACACCCCCAGGCCTATTTTTTATTCTTTATTTGAAACAGGGTCTCACTAAGTTGCGGAGGGCCTCACTAAGTAGCTGAGGCTGACCGCGAACCCGGATCTTCTGGTCTCAGCCTCCCAAATACTGGGATTACAAGCGTGCACCACCATGCCCGGCTAGCGAGACTGTTTAAAATAAAAAATGAAAAGGGCTGTGGTGTAGCTCAGAGGTAGAATGCCCCCGAGTTTAATCCTCAGTATCAGACAAAACAAAACAAAAGACCACAAAGAGTTATCACTTCAAACCCACTAGGATGACTACAGTAAATAAAACATTAACATGTTTTGATGGTGATGTGAAGAAACTGAAACTATATTCCTGGTGAAAATATAAAATGGTGCAGCCACTTTATTTTATTTATTTATTTTTTTGCGGTACCGAGGATTGAACCCAGGGGCATTCTACCTCTGAGCTACACCCCAGCCCTATTTTTTATTCTTTATTTTGAAACAGGGTCTCACTAAGTTGCGGAGGGCCTCACTAAGTAGCTGAGACTGGCCACGAACCCGGATCCTCCTGTCTCAGCCTCCCAAGTACTGGGATTATAAGCGTGTGCCACCATGCCTGGCTCTGTGCAGCCACTTTAGAAGCCAATATGAAGCCGGGCGTGGTGGCACACACTTGTAATCCTAGTATTTTGGGAGGCGGAGACCAGAGGATCTGGGTTCGCGGCCAGCCTCAGCTCTCTCGCTCTCTTTCTCCGTCTCTCTCTCTCTCCCCTTAGTGAGGAGGCCCTCCACAACTTCGTGAGACCCGGTTTCAAAATAAAGTATAAAAAAATAGGGCCGGGGGTGTAGCGCGGAGGTAGAATGCCCCTGTGTTCAATCCCCAGTACAGAAAAAAAAAAAAAGAAGCCAATATGGCACTTACCAAAAAGCTAAACAGAGTTACCATATGACCCAGCAATTCCATCCAAGGGAACTGAAAACAGAAACACACAAAACCTTATACACAAATGTATAAGGTTTATGTACAGCATTATCTGTAAGAGGCAAAAAGTAGAAATAACTCAAAGTCCATCAACTGATTAATATGATATATATGTGTATATAATACACACAAGGAAATATTATTTGGCTATAAAAAGGATACACACTGATACACATTGGATGAAACTTGAAAACATGCTGAAATAGGGAGTGACTGCTAAAAGATATGTAGTTTCTTTTTGGGGGTTGCTGAAAATGTTTTGGAATGACAGTGATATTTGTAGTTTCTGAATATAAAAGACCCCTGAATAGTACACTTAAAATTTTATTTTTTATTTTATTTTTGGTACTGGGAACCCAAAGGCATTCTACCTTAAGTTACACCCCCAGCCCGATTTTATTTCTTATTTGGAAACAGGGTCTCACTAGGTTGCTGAAGGCCTCGCTAAGTTGCCAAGGCTGGCTTTGAACCTGCAATCCTCCTGTCTCAGCCTCCCAAATACTGGGATTACAAGTGTGTGCCACCATGCCTGGCTTTTTTTTTTTTCTTTTGCTACTGGGGATTGAGCCAAAGGGCATTCTGTCTCTGAGCTACACCCCTAGTCCTTTATATTTTTTATCTGGATCAGGGTCTCAATAAGTTGCTGAGGGTTTTGCTGAGTTGCTGAGGCTGGCCTTGAACCTGGTGATCCTCTTGTTTCAGCTGCCCAAGGATTGGGATTACAGACATACACTACTGATGGGGATTGAGCCGGTATTGTTTGCTAATAAGGGTAGTATTAATTGCTAATAAAATAAGCTATACTTAGGCAAAACAATAAAATCCTTTTTGTCTCTAGGCTGTCAGCCAAAAGCTCCAGCAAAGGCCGGATTGTCATAGCAACTAAAATAAGGTGAACATTGAATGCTGGAATTATAGACACCTGAACTAAGGAGGTTAGAAATCACCCAGACCCTCACAAAAGTTTGGACCAAGTTAAATGACGAAAAAGTAGGCTGCATTAACCCAGTATTTATTTATTTATTTATTTTTTGCGGTACTGGGGATTGAACCCAGGGGCATTCTACCTCTGAGCTCCATCCCCAGCCCTATTTTTTATTCTTTATTTTGAAACAGGGTCTCATGAAGTTGCAGAGGGCCTCACTAAGTAGCTGAGGCTGGCCACGAACCCAGATCCTCCAGTCTCAGCCTCCCAAGTACTGGGATTACAAGCGTGCACCACCACGCCTGGCCAACCCAGTATTGATTGTTAATAGTAATGCAAAAATAGTTAAAGCCTTTTTACTTTAAAAAACCACACTCCTGTGTTACAAAAGGAGTCGGCAACTACAGGGACTGTTAAGCAGACAAGTTACCATAAGAGATAAAGATGTTAAAACTTACACACAAAGATACAAGTATCAAAACTTTTTTTGTGAAGAGTTGGTAAAAATAAAGAACAAGCCGGGCGTTGTGGCGCACACTTGTAATCCCAGTACTTTGGGAGGCGGAGACCGGAGGATCCCCGTTCACGGCCAGCCTCAGCTCTCTCTCTCTACTTAGTGAGGCCCTCCGCAACTTCGTGAGACCCGGTTTCAAAATAAAGTATAAAAAATAGGGCCAGGGGCGTAGCGCGGAGGTAGAATGCCCCTGGGTTCAATCGCCGGTACCACAAAAAAAAAAAAAAAAGTGAACAAAGAACAAAGTGGGCCATGCAGCTCTATGATCAGTGATGTCAGACCAGCCTGTCCTTGTGAGGTAGCCAGCCCTACTTTTTGGCGGTGGTGGGGGGAAGACTATTGGCTAGCAGGATAGGAGGGACAAGATAATAAAATATAAAGACTGAGGTTTTAAAGGCAAATAGTGGCCGGGCGTGGTGGCGCACGCTTGTAATCCCAGTACTTGGGAGGCAGAGACCGGAGGATCCGGGTTCGCGGCCAGCCTCAGCTACTTAGTGAGGCCCTCTGCAACTTCGTGAGACCCGGTTTCAAAATAAAGGATAAAAAATAGGGCCGGGGGTGTAGCTTGGAGGTAGAACGCCCCTGGGTTCAATCCCCGGTACCGCAAAAAATAAAAAAAGGCAAATAGTGTCTCACTTCTGAGACACTCCATCGTGTCTTTGACATGGTGCTTTCTAGCTCTGTCTGCCCCCCCTTCTGTCTATAATAATAAAACCTTGTTTAAGCTTGCAGCAGTTCATTTTTATTTCTGAACTAGCTGAGAACAAGAACTCACAGAGACATCATCCCAAACCGTAACACTACCACACCTGGCTGAGTTGCACTTTATTGATTTATTGTGGTACTGGGGATTGACCCCGGGGGCATTCCACCTCCAGGATATACCCCAGCCCTATTTTATTTTGAACTGGGGTCTCAGTAAGTTGTGGAGAGCCTCATATAAGTTGCTGAGGCTAGCTGGAAACTGTGATCCTCCTGTCTCAGCCTCCCAAGTACTGGGATTAGAAGCGTGCACCACCACACCCAGCTGAATTGTACACTTTTTTTTCTTTTCTCCTTTGTGGTGCTGGGGATAGATGGGATCCAGGGGCAGTCTGCCTCCAAGCTACATCTCCAGCCCTATTTTTTATTCTGAAACAGGGTTTCACTAGGTTGATGAGTCTCACAACTTGCTGAGGCTGTCCTTGAACCTGTGATCCTCCTGTCTCAGCCTTCCAAATACTGGGATTACAAGCATGCACGACCTTGCCTGGCTGAATTGTACACTTTATTTTTGTGGTACTGGGGATTGACCCCAGGGGCATTCTACCTCTGAGCAACACCCCCAAACCTAATTTTTATTCTTTACTTTGAAATAGGGTGTCACTAAGTTGTGGAGGGCCTCACTAAGTAGTTGAGGCTGGCCTTGAACCTGCAATTCTCCTGTCTCAGCCTCCCAGGTACTGGGATTATAAACGTGTGCCACCATGCCCAGCTGAATTGTACACTTTATTTATTTATTTATTTATTTGTTTATTTATTTTGTGGTACCGGGGATAGAACCCAGGGGCGTTCTACCTCCGTGCTACACCCCCGGCCCTATTTTTTTATGCTTTATTTTGAAACTGGGTCTCACGAAGTTGCGGAGGGCCTCACTAGGTAGAGAGAGAGAGAGAGACTGGGAAACAGGGAGAGAGAGAGCTGAGGCTGGCCGCGAACCCGGATCCTCCGGTCTCCGCCTCCCAAAGTACTGGGATTACAAGTGTACGCCACCATACCCGGCTTGAATTGTACACTTTAAAAGGGCAGATTTTGCCGGGCATGGTGGTGCATGCTTATAATCCCAGTACTTGGGAGGCGGAGACCAGAGAATCTGGGTTCGTGGCCAGCCTCAGTTACTTAGTGAGGTCCTCTGCAACTTCATGAGACCAGTTTCAAAATAAAGTATAAAAAAAATAGGGCCGGGGGTGTAGCTCGGAGGTAGAATGCCCCTGGGTTCAATCCCCGCTACCGCAAAAAAAAGGGGGGGGCAGATTTTCTGTGAATTGTATTTTCCTAGCCGGGCGTGGTGGCGCTCGCTTGTAATCCCAGTACTTTGGGAGGCGGAGACCAGAGGATCCGGGTTCG
>PVJS01035725.1:0-20840 GCA_004027185.1 Glis glis | reverse complement strand
CACACACACACACACACACACACACACACACACACACACACACACAAGATATAATGAAAGTCAGGAAGGCAGGCTGCCTTTCCAAAACAGGGAGTATTATTTGCCTTCCTTGCAGACTGGGGAGAGCTCTCTGCCTGCTCAGACTCCCTGCTCCTCGCCTTCTTGCCCTTGTGCTGACAGCAGGCTTCATTTCAATCCGCTCTCACAGTCTGCAGACATTTCCAACCCGACCCTGACTCATCTCTGCAGCCCTGAGGCCAGGGGGCCGAGGTTGGCTCTCAGGGCAGCGCCATCTCTGCACATGGAGTTGCTTCTGGGAAGGTCCTTGTCTGCTGCATGAATCCTGCCCCCTGGGGATTCCCGTAAAGTTTCAGTGCACAGATGACCCTTTTGTCACCCTTCTGTTCCTGCTCTGACCTCATTCTCAATCGCTGGACCTGGGGCTCATTTCCTTGTGAGTCCTAAGATTCCCTTTCAATGACCTAAACCTCTGCTTTGCTCAACTAAGTTCGCTCACCCTTACCATTCTCCCGAGTGATCACAAATCCTCCCAGACCACCCAGGTTTCAGGTACGAGGTTATGATAAAGACCCCCTAAGATCCTCCCAGTTCCAATAAGGCAATGCCGGCCATGCATCTGCTTCCCAAGGGTCTCCTGCCCTTCAGTCCCACCTCGTGAGTCTGAGAACTACATACCTTTTTCTTTTCTTTTCTTTCTTTTTTAATTTATTTCCATTTTATTTTATATTTTTGGGTGTGTGTCTGCAGTATTGGGGATTGAATACAAGGGCATTCTACCTCCAAGCTATACCCCCAGCCCTTTTTTATTTTTGTCTTGAAACAGGCTCTCAATAGGTTGCTGAGAGTCTGGCTAAATTGTTGAGGCTGTCCCTGAACCTGTGATCCTCCTGTCTTAGCTTCCCAAGTACTGAGATTACAGGCGTGCACCACCATGCCTTGGCTCGATCACATTTCTTAACAGATTTTTTTCTGGGGAGAAAGTATTACATGATGGAAAGAGTCCAGATCTGAGGCAGAGAGATGTTGGTTTGAATTTTTGCTCTATTGGTTACCAGAAGTGTGGTCCTGGGCAAGTTATTTTTACCTCGTTGAGCCCCAGAATTCTTTCTGAAAGGTGAACGCAAGAGACCTTACGTCACGGGGAAGTAATGAGGATGAAATTTGATGTGTATGTAAAGGGTATCGTTCAGAGCTTGGCTCAGGGTTGGTGCTTAGTAAATGGTGCTAGCTCCCCCTGCACATTCTCCAACCTCATTCCACAGAAACTATGTCACATACACTCTCGCTAGCATATGTAGGAACATCTACTGCAAGCTTATCTATATTCAGATTTGTCTACACAGAGATATGTAGGTAAATATTCATTGACCCAAGAAATAGGAATTTAAAAAAAAGAAAGAAGACAAAAGCAAATCAAGCATAGAAGAAGGAATGGAAAGCCAGGCATGGTGGCGCAGGCCTGTAATCCCAG
The DNA here is from genome assembly GCA_004027185.1 of Glis glis. Classification (NCBI taxonomy): domain Eukaryota; kingdom Metazoa; phylum Chordata; class Mammalia; order Rodentia; family Gliridae; genus Glis; species Glis glis. The sequence continues at coordinate 19,348 of PVJS01035725.1, read as the reverse complement.
TACTTGGGAGGCTGAGACAGGAGGGTCATAGGTTCAAGGACAGCCTCAGCAAGTAGTATGACTCTCATCAACCTAGTGAGACCCTGTTTCAAAATAAAAATAAAGTAGGGCTAGGGGTATAGCTTGGAGGTAGAATGTCCCTGGGTTCAATCCCCAGTACCAAAAAAAAAAAAAAAAGAGGAGAAGGAGGAGGAGGAGGAGAAGGTGGGGGAGAATAAGTGGTTAGTAGAAGAAATGGACATCTGAGAAGGCAAAGTAGAAAGCAAAGGAGGACCCAGGGTAGAAGCAATCAGAACTCTGATGAACAAGTTTAGGAAGCATAGGTTATTTATAACCTAACTTGTGAACTCGTCCCATCCAGGATAACAGAAGATGTGGAGAAGGAAGTTGACCCTAGACAGAGAGATGTGACCATGGATTGGCCATTTGTGGCCTACGGGGAGTAGAAGTGAAGCACATCTGTGTCTCACCTCAGACTCTAGAAGGACCAAATCACCAGAGGGCAAGAATGTACCTTGGAAAAGAAAAAAGGGGGAGGGGAGAAGGAATATAAAGAGGGTAGAAAATGCAGTGGAGTTCAGTAAGGTAATCCATTCACATCTCAGAGTGGCTCCAGGTGTCCTAGATGGTGCCATCAATACCTTACCATACGACACAGACTAGAGTGGTTTAAGACTTACTTATCTAAAATCCAAGAAGTGAGTCTCACTTCTGGATATAACACGCTTACTGGGACCAGCCCAGCCCTCCCCTCATAAACACCCATACAACCGATCAGAATGTATACACAGCTTTTTTCAGACAGTGTACAATAGGCAGGGTGAGACTACAGTCCCCGGGAGATACAAGTCTACCAGGTGCACCCTCATGACCACCCTGGGGACAGTTTTGCAATGGCCGGGCAGAAGGTTTAAGTCCAGTCAAGACACAGCAGTCTTTCTTAGCTGAGGAGTCTGAGTTTGGAGTTTGGGACAGCTAAAACAACTGGAATCTGAAAGGCAGGGCATTGAAGAAGAGAAAGATGTGTAGGATAGGTGCCCAAAAGATCTGAGTCAACTTGAACACATTGGTACACTGGTAATATTGAACTAATGTATACCAATCAATTGAACCAATTAATTATAATTATGGAATGCTACACCAAATAACAGCATAACAAACATTCCTTTCAAGGAAATATAGACCTTAAAGATAGAACATATTGCTGGGTGTGGTGGCACAAACCTGTAATCCCAGTACTTGGGAGACTGAGACAGGAGGATCTCAAGTTCAAGACCAATCTCAGCAATTTAGTGAAACCCTATTTCAAAATAAAAATTAAAAAAAGTCTGGGGATGTAGCATGAAGGTAGAATGTTCCTGATTTCAATCCCCAGTACCAAACAAAAATTATATATAGTATCCATAACAGGCATTACTCATAATAGCAAAAAAATGGAAATACACGAATGCGTCAATGTTCCTCAACAAGTACATGGAAAAACAAATTGTGGTAAATCCATATTCCCAGTTTAAAAAACAAACAAAACCCCAAAAATCTACTGATAGACACAACTTGGGTAAACCTCAAAACCTGTTGATCAAAGGAAGTCAGAGTCAAGAGTACAGGCTGGAGGAGACCATTGAGATGAAGTTCTAGAACAGGCAAGACAAAACTAGCATCTCAGAAACCAGCTAAGGGGTTACCTGGGATGGGGTTGTTAGAATGGGTCTGACTATTCAAAAGCACTGGAGAAATTTCTGGGGTGATGTAAAGATTCTGAATGATGTACCACTGGCCTGGGTGCATACATTTGTCAAAAATCACCAAATTGTACATTGAAATGTATGCACTGTATTGTATGTAAACTAAGCCTCAATATAAATGATTTTTTAAAAAAATCCACCCATAGCTCCCCATTGCCTACAGATACCATTAAGGTGACGCATTCCCCAGCTCCCCTCCCAGAGCTGCCTCTGCCTGGCCCGAGCTCGCGTGCCTGCACGCACTCTCTGATTCGTGACATTATATCTCTGTCATTCCAGGTCAGCTGCTGGGTTCTGGGGTAAGGTGGCCAGCTGTCCAAGTTTGCCCAGAGCCAAGAGTTTTCCTGGGCTTCCTGAGACATGGATGTTCAGGGCATCCCAAGAGCATCCCCAGAAAACTGGGACCACTGGTCACCTTCCCTGGGACTGGGCTACTTCTCTGTCTACTCCCAGGCTTAGCACTCCGTCAGGCCTGCATGTGGTGTTTGCAGTGTGACTGTTCGCTGGAAGCCTAGGACAGACCTCAGAATCCTTCTACCTTGGATGCAAACCGAGGCTAAGGAGAGGGATGCCAAGGCAGTGGCTGATCTGCCCCAGATGTGGGGCTCACTCCGGTCCCACCCAGGGCTCCAGCCTCTGACGCGGCCCCTGGGTGTTCTGGAAGGCAGATAAACTGCTGACATGAGGCCTCATTTAAGTTTTATGGAGTAGCCAGCCTTCCAGAGCCCGTCTCCAGGAAGCCCCCCTCCCACCGCCCTGCCTGCCATTTCCTGCTCTGGTGAAGTCATCGGACCCCAAGTGGCCCACAGCGTCCCTGCTCTGCACACCTCCCCAGCCGGCCGCCCAGTCCTGGCAAGGCCTGAGCTCCGCTGACCTCCCAGGGCCGCTTGCTGGAAAGTGCCTTGTGTAAACAAAAACAGCCTCAGGTTTGCAGGGGCGGCTTGTTTTCTCCCTCAGGTCCCAGTGGAAAAATAACCAGTAAAGAAGAGAGAGGCCCAGAGGGGTGACCGGCCTCCCTCGACCTTGGGCCTCTGTCCTCTCAGCCCTGTCCCTCAGGGCTTCCTTTGTCAGAACTCAGTTCCCAGTGGGGAGAGGGGACAGGAGGGGGAAGGTGGTGGCTTTAAACAATGCTACTGTGTCTGGCAGCGGAGCAGCAGCTCCCTTGACCTGATTAAGCTCAGCCAGGGCTGCGGGAGGGACCGTCATCCACCCCCGGCCGCCCGCCCGCCCGGGGACGGTCTTCCTTGTGTTGGTGCCAGATCCTTCATGGGTGAAAAGACCGGTCCACTCATTTCCACGGGGCGCTGCGACCTGCCTGCTCCCCCTGTCCCTGTCATTGCTTCCCACCCATCAGCTCCCAAACAGAGAGTGTTTTTCACACTTGCAGCTCTGCCTGCCAGGCTGGAGGGCGCGGGCCCAGGAGTCCAGCTGGCAGCCACATGAAAGCCCTTCCTGCCCAGCGCCCGCACTGCACCAGGGCTCAAGGCTGCCCAGCCACGGCCCTGGCCCAGGGTCCCTCGATACCAGGCCACGGAAACGTGGCCGCAAGGCTCCTGAGCCCCGCAGGAGGGGGGTCTTCCAGCGCCATCCCCAGGCCAGGCACGTGGAGAAGGGCGACCTGCCGTGTGGCACCTGTGCCTGGCGGAGGACGCGGGGACGCGGGGAAAGTGCTGGGGCAGCACTCCGAGTTTGTTAGTGCAGGTGGAAGGAAGGCCCAGGCGCTGGCAGAAACCGTGAAAGCCGAGAAGGCAGGGCGAGGCCCGGGGCGGCCGGGCCAGAACTGAGGGCGGATTCTCCAAATGGCGCTGGGAAGGAATGGCTTCCTGCTTCCTGGGGAGAGAAATCTGGTCCCTCAGCTGTGCCATGGGCGTGGTTAGCAGCTGGCACAGCCGGGCCTTGCAGCCTGGGGAAACTGAGTCCTGAGGGGGTGACTTGTTCCAGGTCACACCGCTCATTCAATTCCACTGAACACAAACCCAGGAGTCTTGACTTCAGAGACTCTCCAGTAGATCTGAACGTGTTCACTCTTACACAGACATCTGGGAAAGTATACATCAAAATGTCAATTTATTTTGTTTTGTGTTTGTTTGTTGCTTACCTGTGCTTTCTGTTTTCTCTTTTTTTTTTTTTTTTTGGTACTGGGGATTGAATCCAGGGGTTCTACCTCCAAGCTACACCCCCAGCCCTTTTTCATTTCTTGTTTTGAAGTAGGGTCTCACTAGGTTGCCGAGAGTCTCACTAAATTGCCGAGGCTGTCCTCAAACTTGTGATCCTCTTGGCTCAGCCTCCCAAGTACTGGGATTACAGGCATGTGCCACTACACTTGGCATCCACTTTTTATTGTTTGTTTTGAAACAGGGTCTCACTAAGTTGCTGAGGGCCTCACTAAGTTGCTGAGGCTGGCCATGAACCTACGATCCTCCTGTCTCAGCCTCCCAAGTACTGGGATTACAGGCGTGCTCCACCACACCCGGCTTCTAATATTATTTGACAGTGAGCAAGGATGACATGTATAAAAATATAATGTAAAGGAAAACAAGGGTTTGATGAAGCAATGTACTATGCATAAGATGATTAGCAGATAGCCAGGCGTGGTGGCGCACACTTGTAATCTCAGTACTTGGGAGGCTGAGATGGGAGGATCACAGGTTCAAGGACAGCCTCAGCAAGTAGTGAGACTTTCATCAACCTAGAAAGACCCTGTTTCAAAATAAAAATAAAATAGTGCTGGGGGTGTCTCAGAGGTAGAATGCCCCTGGGTTCCATCCCTAGTCATACACACACACACACACACACACACACACACACACACACATATCCTAGGCCCTGCTGAACTAGAAGAAAGATTCCTCCACTAGTTGTGGTTGCAGCTGTGGAGATAGTTAAAAGCATTTATAGAAAGCCAGGTGTGATGGTGCACACTTGTAATCCCAGTACTTGGGAGGTTGGGACAGGAGGGTCGCAGGTTGGAGACCAGCCTCAGCAACCTAGTGAGGCCCTCAGCAACTTAGCGATGTTTCAAAAACAGAATAAAATTGGGCTGGGGGTGTAGCTCAGAGGTAGAATACCCCTGGGTCCAATCCCCAATACCACACGCATACACAAAGCATTTACAGAGGCTCTGCACGTCTCTCTCTCTCATCTGATTCTCTCAACTGTCTCTGTCATAGACACACACACACACACAGAGCCAGAAGCCACTGGCCAGCTCCATGGGGGGCATCCCCAGCCCCCTTTAGCAGTGAGAGCTCTTCTGTGCCTCTCCTGAGGGAGGATGAATTGGAGCTGGGAAGGGGTTTCTGCTGCCAGCGCCCTGCAGGCTAATCAAACCATCCAAGGTGACATCATGTTTTCTGAGTGGATGTTTGCTTCAAAAGCTGCAAAACAATCCAAACTTTCAGCCCTGACTTCTCCCCCGAGGGCAGCAGCCTGTGAATCGGCCAGAACGGAACTCACACCCCTGCTCCTCAAGGGAGCGGCTGGTGAAGGCACCAATTAGTGAGGGCGGCCTCCAGAAAGCTCCTCACAGCCTGTGTTTCTGTGGGTGCGGGGTTGGGGTGAGGAGGGACAGGTCTCGGGAGGCTGACCCCACCAGGCCTAGTGTCTTTCGTTATGGGTGCATGGTTGATGGGGGTGCTCTGTGGGACCTTGGCAGACCCAGGCAAGACCAGCTGGAGATCGGCACTGATGGTAAAGCTACCCCAAGGGCCCCGGGAATTTCATCCCCACTGGGCCGATGGAGCCAAGGTCAACATCTCTGACCAGGGACCCGGAAAGCAAGTGCCCCTCTGAAGATGAGACGCCCTGTCACCAAACAGGCTTGGAGCCAGAGGGACCGGTTCCGATCCCAGCTGGGCGACCTTGGGTCATTTCCTGGCCTCTCCAAACCTCACTTTTTGCATCTGAACATGCATCCGATTATTTATTCATATCTTCATTTGTTTAACAAATATTTATCAGGTGCCTACCATGTGTCAGGGACTGTACTAGGCACAGGGACACAATAGCAATTAAATTATTCTCCCTGCTATGAAGGAACTTGTAGCTTAAAGAGGACAAATTAAAAGGCATTTCTAAAAGAGACTGAGACGTGCCACCCTAAGTGAACACCATAAGGTGTTCACACACAAACCTAGATAATACAGCCTACTACCCACCTAGGCTATGCAGTGTGTGTGTGTGTGTGTGTGTGTGTGTGTGTGTGTGTGTGTTTATGCTATAGCCTATTGCTCCTAGAGCCATGATGGAAAAAAATACAAGATTAAATCAAGCACAAGAGAAAATGGTACAATCAAGTGAAACGGTAAAAGCTGGGGGTGAAGCTCAGTGATAGAGTACATGCTTAGCATGCGCAAGGCCCTGGGTTCGATCCCCAGCACCAAAACTTAAAAAGAGAGAAAGAGATGCAATAAACAGGAGCTGTATGAGGCGATTTCCAGTATAACACATCATAATGCTTTATAATGCACTTTTTAAAAAATAATTTGAAGGAGTCACTCTAAAATAATGATAAAAGTATAGTATAGTATAGTATAGTATATATGTAAACCAGTAGCATAGCTATCTATTGTCTTCATCAAGTGTTGTGCACTGTACATAATTGAATGCTCTGTATTTTTTATGAGACTGGCAGCGCAGTGGGTTTGTTTACACCAGAATCATCACAAACACACGAGTAACACATCATACTACGTTACACCAGCAACAACGGCATTATGCAATGGGAATTTTCCAACTCCATTATAGTCTTATGGGACCACCGTTATATATGCAGTCTGTCATTGACTGAAACATTGTTATGAAGCACATCACTGTACTAATGTTTTTTGAGGGGGAATCTCCTAAAGAAATGGCAAAGTCTCAGCCAGGGGTAGTGGTGCACACCTGTAATCCCAGGAGTTGGGAGGCTAAGGCAGGAGGATCAGAGGCTTAAGGCCAACCTCAGCAACCTAGTGAGAGCCTGTTTCAAAAAATAAAAAGGGCTTGGGGTATAGCTCGGAGGTAGAATGACCCTGGGTTCAATCCCCAGTACCAAAAAAGAAAAAGGGAATGGCAACATCTCCTTCCAATAACCCCAAAATGATAAGCAACACAGAATTTCCAATCAACTTTTATAGTTTCTCATTCTTAAATATAAACAACCAATCTCATATGCTCAGAGAAATACAAGAGGCCATGAAACAAGAACAGGCTGCTATGAGAAAGGAGCAATCATTAACAAGAAAGAGTTCTTTGAAATGAGTTGATGAAACAAAACATTCAATAGAAAAATTAGAAAGCAACACTGAGAACATCTTCCAGAAAGAAGAATGAGGAAATGACAAATATGAGAGAAAAGATAAGAAAATTAGGGAATTAATACAAGAGGTTCAATAATGTACTCACAGAAAATCTAGAAAAAGAGAGATAACATGAAAAAGAAGAAAATATAAAATAAATAATAAGAGAAAATTTCCCTGAACTAAAAAGTATATTTCACTGGATTAAAAGAACCTACCAAGACCCCAGCACAGGGAATTTTAAAAGACCTACATATAGGAGTTCGATACTGAAATTCCAAAACAATCATAATGAAAAGAACTTAACAGCTTCCAAAGGCAGAACAAAGAGAAAATTATACACAAAGGAATAAGAATGGCACTGAACATGTTCAGAGAAAAATTATCTTAAAATTATGAGAGAAAAATGCTTCCAATCTACGTTTTCACATCCAGTTAATCTACCAGTCAAGTGTGAGAGCAGAAGAGAGATGTTTTCTAGGCATGCAAAGATTCAGAAAATGTACTTCCCATCCACACTGTCTTGGAAAACTATGGGAGAATAGACACGAGCAAAACAAAAGAGCAAGTCCAGGTAGAAAAAGTCATGTATTCCAGGAAATGGGGTTGCAATTTAGAGGTATGGTAAAGAGAAATCTCAGAGGATAGTCTGGAGCAGACCTAAGGGAAAACCAGTCAAGACTGGAGTTGAATGGAGGGTTCTAAAAGGCAGATATAAAAGGAAAACATAGATCAATAACATTAATGATACGGTAGATTATGTGATGGAGCTTCTGAAAAGAAGTGCAGAAATTTATGCAGGTTAAAAAAAGGCAATTAATAACTCAAGGAAAAACAGAAAGCTACACAGGAAAGGAAATGTAATCATAGCATACTACTTGACTCTGTCCAAGCAATATTTACAAAGTCTTAATGATATAAACCCTTTACTAATATAAAGCAAAGATAGAGTCAATTATATTAAGAGGATAGAGAGATGACAGGTGATGGAAGTAATAAGAAAGCTAATATCAGCCGGGCGTGGTGGCGCACGCTTGTAATCCCAGTACTTTGGGAGGCAGAGACCGGAGGATCCGGGTTCACAGCCAGCCTCAGCTCTCTCTCTCTCTCTCTCCCTGTCTCTCTTTCTTTCTCTCTCTCCCCTTAGTGAGCCCCTCCGCAACTTCGTGAGACCTGGTTTCAAAATAAAGTATAAAAAAATAGGGCCAGGGGCGTAGCGCAGAGGTAGAACGCCCCGCGTTCCATCCCCGGTACCGCAAAAAAAAAAAAAAAAAGGTAATATCATATTGTACCTCCAAGCTACACCCCCAGCCCTATTATATTTTTTATTTTGAAACAGGATTTTGCTAGTTGCTGAGGGTCTCGTTAAATTGCTGAACCTGACCTCAAACCTGCTATCCTCCTGCCTCAACCTCCCAAGTACTGGAATTACAGGCATGTGTCACCACACCTGGCTTATTTTTTATTTTTTGAAACAGGGTCTCACTAAGCTGCTGAGGGCCTCACTAAGTTGCTGAGGCTGACCTCGGACCTGCAATCCTTCTGCCTCACCCTCCCAAGTAATGGGATTACAGCTACACACCACCATGCCTGGCTCTCTTATATAATTTTTAAAGTTTAAATGTAAGTAAAAATGGAAATGTGAGTTCCCATTCCCACTTTCCCTTCCTTGGTGTGTGAGGGAAACCGCAGCAGAGTGGTTCTTTGGTTTCAAAGTCAGGAAAAGGGAGAGGCAAGTTGTTAAAAGTCTTCTCTCGCTGTCTCCTGGGGAGGAAACACAGAGATGAAGTTGGTAAATGCCCAGCACAGAATATGTGCTCAGAAATGTTGACTGTGCCTCCCCAGGGGAGCACCACTCATATTTGTTTACTTGATTAAATGAACACAGTCTCCAGAGAAGAGCACGGTATCAGACAGGAACAGGCTCCAAAAATCAGAGTTGGAAGGAATTTCGTGACCGTCCCAGGAGTGAACGGTTTCTGACCAGTGTGGTCATCAGGATCCCCTGAAGGGCTTTTATAAGAAAAGATCCATGGGCCACACACAAGTCCTGGGGTAACCTGGGCCCAAGGAGGAGGGGGAAGGACCAGGCCAAGAAGAGGCAGGACTGGAGTGAGGGTCCTGGCCTCATGCGCTCAATGCCGTGACTCCACTCCCCCGGGCTTCCGTGTCCCCTGGTTTTCTCTTCAATGGAGCCCACTGGGTCCTGGAGACTCCAACATGCGCCTCTCTGGATGGCGGTATTAAAAGTCAACACTGGGGCAGAGGGTGGGACTGGAGGGGTGTAAGGCTCAAGTCCTGTGGAGTCCAGCTCAGATTCACCTGCCCACCCTTGAATCCCCCTAAACCCCGAGGAGCAGCGGTCCTCCTCTGCCAAGGCAGTCAGCTGCTTGGCTTCCCAAGATGCCCTTCGCGGGATGCCGGCCAGGGCTGGAGCCAGGAAATGCAGCTGAAATGCCTGGCCCGGCCAGTGGCCCATGCCTGGTTCCAGACAATTCTGACTCATGCACTTCATCGCTGGGCTAGATCCCACGCACTCTTCCACATTCCCTCCCTCCCTCCCTCCCTGGAGACAGCCGTCCCCGCAGGTGGCTGAGAGACGGGCACAGGCTGTTCTGCCCTAGAACCAGGTGTCAGCATCCCCAGATCAGCAGAGTGAATGGTATTTGGTTACAGAAAATCAAAGACTTGTTTTATGCTTGAATAATTGCCCCATGCTCCCTTTCCCTATATTCTTATAGCTTGGAGCCAAGAAAAACCGTCTTCAGGAGAAGGAATTGAAAATAAAAACAAGATCGCCTTACATTTACATATCGCTTTATATCCACAGACTCTAACGCATACATTATCTCAGCTATCTGACCCGCACCACCACTCTTTAAGTTTGTTATTGAAGACTCTAAACCCAAAACCCTGAACTGCCCCTCTGGGGGGAAGAGGAAGGTTGTCTGCAAAGGAAATACTATTAATACATGAACAAGGATTTCCTGCTCCTCAGGAGTAGGAGCCAGGTGAAGGGATGCACCAGGCTTTTTGTAACCAAGGCAGACATCAATCGGCCACCCTGGTTTTAGTGACATCTAAAAATACACATTGTAGAAAATTTAACACGTAACAAAAATAAAGAACATTGAGCCACTAAGTCCCAATCACACAGATAAAAGAAAATCATCAACCCCTGCCACACTCTTTCCCCTGTATCATAACCCACTCCATTTCCCATCACCACAAATGGATTGTTTTGAAGTTAATCCATAATACTATCGAATATTCAGTCGGTGCTCAAATTTCCCCCAAATCTACCTATCACATGTGGTTGATGCCTCTTAAGTCTCTTTGAATGTATAGGTTGCTACTCTCTCTCACTTTCCTTGTCATCATTATTTGTCTAAGAAACCAGGTCCTTTTTTTTTTCAATTTTTAAATTTTCAGACAGGGTCTCGATATGTTGCCCCCTGAGTAGCTGGGACTGTACATATGTGGCAAAGCATCTAGCTTTGTTTTTTCCATTGGGTTGCCCCACATTCTGGATTATACTGATTGTCTTTTTAAAAAACATGTTCTACTGCTCCCTGCATTTCCTATAAGCTGATAAGACTACAGATCTAACGCACAAAGTATTAATTTTGTTTGTTTCTTTTTGCAGTGAATTTTTTTTTTTTTTTGCAGTACTGGGGATTGAACCCAGGTGCATTCTACCTCTGAGCTCCACCCCCATCTCCATTTTTTATTCTTTATTTTGAAACAGGGTCTCACTAAGTTGCAGAGACCTCACTAAGTAGCTGAGGCTGGCCGCGAACCTGCGATCCTCTGGTCTCAGCCTCCCAAGTACTGGGATTACAAGGGTGCACCACCATGCCCAGCTTTTGCAATGAATTTATGAGGATTGAATTCATGAGGGAGAAACGCAGCAAGAGGAGAAAAGAAGCCAGTTGACTCTACTGCATGCGGTCAGGCAGGGGCTTTGTCCATTTTAGTCATTAAAGTATCACAAACATCTAACGTGTGGCTTGCACACAGTAGGTGCTTGATAAGTGTTTATTCATAAATAAATAAATTACCTCGGTGAGGAAGAAAGCATGGCACAGAGTGACAGTGACCAAAACAGAACAAAGAGAAAGACCCAGCTTTCCTTTCCCGATACACCATCTTAAGTCCAAGCCTCCTGAGGTCCAAAGGTGTGACCTGGGTGGAGACAAAATCTGCATTTTTTGTAAACTCTACCCCTGTCCCTCCTGCTTCCTGGAATTATCAGAATCAAAGGATGTGGGCCAGCTTCTAGCTTTTCTCTGTCCCATAGGTGAGAAACGATACCTCTGTGTAGGTTAAATTTGCATCTCTTTGATGGGAGCAAAGTTGGCCATCTTTTTATACATTCAGTGGTACAGATGTTCATAGTCACCAGGCGCAGTATGGTGGACAGTAAGACAGCTTTCCAAAAAAATTCTACCCAGGGTTCTGATCTACCCTCAAGATCAGCCCAATCCTTGGGAGACAAAGAGGAACCGTATTTATTACAGGCTGAGCTACACCATCTGACCAGAAGCCTCGGTTATCCTCACCTCCTCCCCCGCCCCTCTCTCTGTACCAACTTGTCACCGAGCCGCTAACAAATAGTCTCTTCTTTCTGACCTCACTGGAGCAATCGCAGCAACATCCCAACCCATCTCCCTGCCTCCCATCTGGCCCTGCTCTGATCCGTTCTCCACAGAGGGGGGAAAGCTTTCCAACCAGCACTCGAAAGCTAGAAGCCATGAAGACACTCAACCATAGAAAAATTTAAAACTTCCACATGGAAAATACACTATGTGCAAAGTTCAAAGGCAAATCGCAAACTGGGAAATACTTGCAACTTATATTCCAGGGGGAAAAAGCTCGTCTCCCTAGCGCAGAGTTCCCAGAAATCCAGAAGTCGAGAAGGGTATGAACAAAGAGAAAATGAAATACCAATGGCCAATAAAGGAATGATCAGCTTTTTTTTTTTTTTTTTTTTTTTTTGGTACTGGGAATGGAACCCAGGGGCATTCTACTTCCAGTCTCCACCCCCAGCCCTTTTGATTTTTTACTTTGAAACAAGGTCTCACTAAGCTTTCAACTTAACTTTGTGTGTGTGTATGGGGTGGGGTACTGGGATTGAACCCAGGGGCATTTTACCTCTGAGCTTCACTCCTAACCCTATTTTATTTTTTATGTTGAAATGGTGTCTTACTAAGTTGCTGAGGCTGACCTCAAACCTGTGATCCTCCTACCTCAGCCTCCCAAGTACTGGGATTACAGGCATGTGCCACCACACCCGGCTCAGTTCCCCTTTAACCTAGTAATCCTTGTCCTGAGAATTTCTCCTAAGATGTATCTGTACATTTTCAAAATGACTGTATTCAGAGTTATTCATTTCAACATTCCAATAGATTAGAATCAATCCAAGTGCCCATCTAGATAAAACTATTAAATAAACCACGGCACATCTCGAAAATGGAATATTCTGCAGATTTTTTTTTAAAGAATGAGGAAGTTCTTTGTGTATCAGTAAAGATCTCCAGGGCTTATTAATGCATAATTGCAGCATAGAACAGTGTCTTATGCTGCGGACACTGGTGAGCTGGTGTCCATGTTTCCTGTTTTCTGCTGGGCACAGCTAAGCACCAATTCTCAGCCTCCTTTGTAATAGGACTGGTTATTGCTTGGGCTTTGACCAAGAGAGTGTAAATAAAAGTGATTGAAAGTCACCGGGCAGAGATGGTGAGCCACACAAGAATGGCATCCATTGAGGACAACAGTGGCAGTTTTCCTACTGACAGAGAAAGGGGGTGTAAATATGAAAAAAAATGAACCCTATAGTCTGGATTGGAATTGGAAGTAGTAGTATGACTTCATGGTTGAAGAACTAGACAGGCAGACAGACAGACAGACAGACAGATAGATAGCAGATCGATGGAAAAGTAAATACAGTGTGTCTCCACTGAGGAGGCCGGAGAGCAGCAACACTCCAGTGGAAATTAGCACACTTGACACGACATGGTGGTAATTACATGTCACTCTACTAAAAGGAACCGAGAATCCATGGAGAGGTGACCGCTCTCAGGGCTGGGGCAGAGAGTACAAGATAAGCCTGGACCTTTTTTATGTTACAAGAAAGTAAGAAAATGTTCAAAGAACAATGGGGAGATGTCAAAAAGACATAGAAGCTTGCTTGGAAGGGCTCCTACCGGTTAAATGTGTAACAACTGGAGCATCAAAAAGTATGAATAGGCTTTAATCCATTGGATACAATAGGAAACCCACACTAATAAAAGTAACATACAAATAGCTGCGTGTGAAGAGAAAGCTCTTCCTTATAGTAAAATGTCAAACTAGTAAATGTAGAAGGCATGATAAAATTAGAAAAACCACTATTTTACAGCCATCACAGTAATAATTTGGGCAAAAAAATTTGTGCTAAAACTAATAGGTGAAAATAGGATAATTATATTGCTTCAAAGTATGCCAAATACATTTTCAAGACAAAGTAAGAAATAAGTAAACTTAAAGTGGAGAAACCTGGTAGACATTGTGTGTGTGTGTGTGTGTGTGTGTGTGTGTGTGTTACTGGGGATTGAACCCAGGGACTTTCTACCTCCAAGCTATACCCCCAGCCCTTTTTATTTTTTTATTTTGAAACGGGGTCTCGTTAGTTGCTGAGAGTCTTGCTAAGTTGCTGAGGCTGGTCTTGAACCTGAGATCCTCCTGCCTCAGCCTCCCAAAGACTGGAATTACAGGTGTACGTCACCACGTCTGGGAACCACATCCAGGAACTCCATCTTAATTAAGTGATTAAAACTACCACCACCAGGAATGGAACAGATCCATATCATGTGAAACCTCATAGGGTGTAACACGAAGAACACGGCGTCACTTCTGTGATATCCTTGCCAAAGAAATGTATAATCTAGATCTAATCACAAGGAAATAGTGCACGAATCCAAATTTCAGAACCTTCTACAAAGACTAGCCCATAAACCCTCAAAAAAAAATGTCAAGGGCCCCAAATTCAAGAAAATTCTGAGGACCTGCTCCAGATTGAAAAAAGGCTACAGAGATGTAACAGCTGGATGCGACATGGACATTGGACCCCGGATTGGATTCCATTGGGTCCCTTGCTAGAATCTCATTAGGGCAACTGGTAAAATGTAAACAGGGACTTTGGGGGAAGTTCTTTGTAGAGTTGAAATTGTTCCAAAATAAAACTGTAGAGCCAGAGAGTGACGTGGACCTGGATGCAGGTCTAGATGGAGACGGAGATAAAGATATCAATAAATGCTAGAAGGAGGTGACAGAGGAAAAACCTAAACAAACCTCCTGGCTTTACCTTCATCTTAGTTGACTTAAAAGTCATTAATTCTGGAGGTGACACGGCTGGGCGATGCATTATGAGTCCCCATCAGTTTTGCTATAGATCGTACCTCTGCCGTGCGGGTTATGAGTGATAAGCGTTGCCTAGGTTACTTGTCAGGGACATGAAGGCCACTTTTGTTGAAAACACTGATTCTTCTCCTCGCTGATGTCAGATGATGGGTGACTGGAACGAAATGAAAAAACTTGGCATCGGTTTTCGTATTGTGCCTTAACCTTTGGGCTAAAAGATACCTCACAGCCACCGTTACGGGAAACACGGGACCGTAAAAGGAATGAAAAGAGGTGGCACCCAAATTCCTGGATGATCTCCGCCTATTCTCAGAAAACCCATGAATATCCCTCCCCTTTCATTAGCCTGTGTCCCTCTCCCTCGTTATTCCTGTCCTGTATCTGTAACCCCTCAATTCCCTGGAGCTGAGAAGTTGGCTTGCAAGCACAGCTCCCTCTTCTGCAGTCTTTGGCCACTGAATAAAGCTCTCTTCTCCGGTCACTCTATCTCTTGAGTCATTGGCTTTATGAAGTGGCAGCAGAATTGGACCTTTTCTTGGTTAAAATAGCAAAAAAAAAAAAAAAAAAAAAATACCCCACCTAATAGGACAGTTTATGTGGGAGCATGAGTGGATGGAATCAAGGCTGGGAACCAGACTTCTCAATGTACATCTTTTAATATAACTTTTATTTTTGAACTATCCAATTGTTTATTCAAGAAATAAACCAGTTGGCTGGGCGTGGTGGTGCATGCCTGTAATCCCAGTACTTGGGAGGCTGAGACAGGAAGATTGCAGGTTTGAGATCAGCCTCTGCAACTTAGTGAGACCCTGTTTCAAAATGAAAAGTAAAAAGGGCTGGGGTACAGCTTAGAGGTAGAATGCCTTTGGGTTTAATCCCCAGTACCACACACACGAAAAAAGAAAAGAAAAAAGAAAAAGGAAGGAGGAAAGAAGAAAGAGGAAGGAAGGAAGGAAGGAAGGAAGGAAGGAAGGAAGGAAGGAAAGAAGGAAGGAGTTATAACACATATAAACATATATCTGTCCACGTCCCTCTCTGTTCAGCCTCGTATTCAGTCCTGTCTGTCTGTCTGTCTCAGCACTCCTTGCTAAGACTCCACCCCAGCCATGCCCTCTTAGACCTAGCTCCCAGACCTTCAGACGCTGTCAGTACCACCAACACTTAGGGACATTTACTTTGACTCAAGGTTGTGCAAGGCACCCCATACGTGCATGGCATTATCTGATGTCACATACTGCCACCTGTGGCCTCTTGTTCTCTGCCAGACTCTGGTCAGAAAGCTCCTCTGCACCCAGTAAGTTCTGAGCACCTCTTGGTGCCTCCTCCATGGGAACCTCCCTACCCTGACTAGCAAATTGCACCCTCCCGCCATGCTCTCTGGACCCTCTGTGGTCTGGCCACGGGGCAGCTCTGACGCAGCAGCCTGCAGCAACCTCAGGGGCCTCTCATGAAGAGTTCTTAGGCCGGGCCGAAAGGGGCAGGTGTCTCAGGGACATTTGCCTGATTCATTTGGATTGAGAAAAGTGCTCCCCAAAACGCGAGGCCTCAAGTGAAGACCAGGTCCTGGGCAAAAAGGGTGGCCTTCAGATGAACTTGGGAGTTCTGGGAATCCTCAGCTTTCACAATACCCTAGTGCTCAGAAGTGGGACTTCTCCCTCCAGCTCCACTGTTTTCCAAACAAGCCGGATCCAGGGCACGGCTCTCTACCCGTTAGGGAACAGGAAAGTATTTCTTAGGAAAAGTATACAGAAGAATGAAATAAAATCAGGCCACAAAAGATGCAATACCAAATATGTAAAAGTAGTTCTTGCAGACACAGCAGGGGCAAAAGCTCTGTCTTTCCATTAGGACAAAACAGAATTTCCAAAGCCCAGATGACTGTGTAAAAGCAAAAAAGTATTTGCCTTATGCTGGGCACAGCACAGAGGAGCACACCTGTAACCCCAGTACTTGGGAGGCTAAAACAGGAGGATTGCAGGTTCGAGGCCAGCCTCAACAACTTAGCAAGACCCTCAACAACTTAGCAAAACCCTGTTTCAAAATAAAAACTAAAATAGGGCTGGGGGTAGAGCCCAGAGGTAGAGCACCCCTGGGTTCAACCCCCAGCACCACAATTAAATAAATAGATGAACTTTTATCACAGCATATTGTTATAATTATTCCATTTTATTAGTTATTATCATTAGTCTTTTACTATGCCTAATTTATAAGTTAGATGTCATCCTAGGTATGGATATCTAGGAGAAAGCACAGTATACTGCATGTAGAGTTGGAGGTTCTTGCCTGCAGCCTCTGGACTCTGGAGTTCACCGGGGACTCTGGGAGAATTCCGGTGTTGTTTGTCTTTGCATAACTCTACTGTTTTACAGATGACTACGATTTCTCAGTAATCAATGTACACTGCTCCCTTACAAGTTTTAAGTGCAATGAAATGTTTGTGAATGCTAAATCTAAACACACAGGGGACATACTAGCATTACATTTGTGGACAGTCATTAAATAGCTATTCGATCGTGATTTCTGTGTTAATTCGGAAGCCCGTGTATGTTCTCAAAGGCCTCGCGCATCAGTCGTGTGGCCTTGTCATTGTGCAGAATGGATAAGCTCCTAGCCGTGCATTCCCACGGCGGGCACAATGCTCCTGGATGTGAGGCCGTATAAAGCCCCAGGCAGGCCCTGCCCGCAGAGAGCTCCCAGCTCCTGTTCATGGCTGCTCTGGGCTTCTGCGCCTGCAAAGAGGGGTCCTATGCACCCCAGAGAGGGATTGTGAGCCTTCGGCAGGAACCCCCAGCCCTCACACAGACCTCCCAACCTTTGTGCCTTCATCCACAGTGCCCTCAGCCTCTCTTCTTGAGAAATGTCCCCTCTGGCTTTCCTGCTATGTCACACCACCACCAACCAGGTAGCCTCAGCCTGGTCCTGAAAGTGTGACTCCCAGAGGTGCCACCAGGAAGCCTGCCATCTCCAGCCTCCTCCCTGCGCATTTCCATTCATCCTCAACCCCTCTCTCCAGCCCTTCTGCTCAGCCATGGTGCCTTTCTCCTGTTCATCTGCTCTGCCGTCACGTCCTCTGACCACGGGAGCCATGCCTGTTCCTGCTGCTGCCCCAGACCCCTGCATCTCCAGTGACCCGGCACCAGGGTCACATGGCCCTGCTGCCCATCACCCAGTCGGGGATGCTCACCTGAGCCTGCTCACCCTCTCCTGCTCTCTGTGCACCCTCTTAAGCAGGCTGTCTCTTCCCCAGACCACAGGGCCGCCCTACTCTGTGCCTCCGATGGCTCAGGCTCAGTGCCTTCTCATCCCTACCAGAACCTACACACCTCTCATCAGCCCCCCAACCATGTGACCTGACCCTCTTCCTACAGTCTATGCCCCCTCCTTTTACCTCTGATTTCCTTTCTGTGGGGATTAGAGCCCCTCAGCCCTTCGACGCTGCCCTCACCAACGGTCTGAACGGATTTAGGTTTACCCCTTAGCTGGTGCATCCACAGCCCTGGACTGTCCTGTCTTCTTCCCTCTCTCCCGTTCCAGGTGGGGAAGTTATCGTCCCATGCTGAATGGGCCAACTATAAAATCCTTCCAACGCTGCCACCTCCTTTTGGTGATCTGGGGCCCCATCTCTCCCAAGAGCGTGCTTTTCATCTCGCCATGACCATCTCGACCTTCCCCTTCATCCTGATTCCTCATCCCACTCCTCCTGCTGACTTCTTACCGATGACCTCATCTCCTGCTTTCTAAAAGCCTGTCATTAAGATTTGTCCCGGTCCCTTCTCTACATTAAAAACGCTCTTGTCCTCTCCAAGTCCTCGTTTGCTGTCTCACACGGAGGACTCCCCAGGTACTGAAAACTTGCGAATGGAGATCTCTCCAGTACTTATTTTTGAACTTTGAGAAGTCACAGCAGGAAAGACTAGAGACCAGAAAGTGTGTTTCTGATTTTCCAGAGATCGACCATGAATTCCCACAACTCTAGCTTGGAGAGTTTGCTGTCATTCTTGGGCAAAAATCATGGAAGCCAAAGAGCCGCTTCATGCTGTGTGTAGTCTACACATGTTCTCTAAGCCTCATTTCCTTTCTCTGTCGAGGTTGCTGTACTGCTAGATCAGAAAGATGTCATAAAAGCCAGACGTGGTGGCGCACGCTTGTAATCCCAGTACTTTGGGAGGTGGAGACCGGAGGATCCGGGTTCGCGGCCAGCCTCAGCTCTCTCTCTCTCTGTCTCTCTCTCTCTCTTTCTCTACTTAGTGAGGCCCTCCACAACTTCGTGAGACCCGGTTTCAAAATAAAGTATAAAAAATAGGGCCGGGGGTATAGCGCGGAGGTAGAACGCCCCTGCGTTCAATCCCCGGTACTGCAAAAAAAAAAAAAAAAAGAAAGATGTCATAAATACACTGTATCTGGATTTCAAGCAGGGCGTGTTTTGATAACCACGTGAGTGACTAGGAAAACATCATCCAGATTAAGGTGAAATCAGGAGGATTCATAACTGGGTCAGGTGTACCCCCAAAGTGTTGAACAATGACTTGCTCTCTGTCAGAAGGGGTGTTTGCTAAAGGCATTACCCATTCAACGCTTTCCCATATTTTCATGATGGCAATCTAGAAGGAATGTTTCTAAACATGGAGATAACATTTATAAAAGGGATTATGTTAGTGGAAATAATTAGAACTCAAATGAACTCAATAGGTAAATTCCAACAAGGTGTCTTTAATAGGGAAAATTCAGCCAGGTGTGGTGGCACACGCTTGTAATCCCAGTACTTGGGAGGCTGAGATAGGAGGATTGCAGGTCTGTGGCCAGCCTCAGCTACTTAGTGAGACCCTCCACAACTTAGTGAGACCCTGTTTCAAAATAAAGAATAAAAGCCAGACGTGGTGGCGCATGCTTGTAATCCCAGTACTTGGGAGGCTGAGACCAGAG
>PVJS01035724.1:0-20841 GCA_004027185.1 Glis glis | reverse complement strand
TGAAAAAAAAAAAAAAAAAAAAATATATATATATATATATATATGAGTGGGAGCTGGGTGTGGTGGTGCACACTTGTAATCCCAGTACTTGTGAGGTTGAGACTGGAGGATCCAGGTTCGCGGCCAGCCTCAGCTACTTAGTAAGGCCTCCACAACTTAGTGAGACCCGGTTTCAAAATAAAGGATAAAAAATAGGGCTGGGGGTGTAACTTGGAGGTAGAATGCCCCTGGGTTCAATCCCCTGTACCGCAAAAAAAGAAAAAAAAATATATATATATGAATGGCATACATGAAGGATATATATGAGAGAAAAAATAAGATGCAGTGGAGAGAAAAGTAGGAAGCAGAGAAGTCATAATGGTTTAAAATGGCTACAAATATCAGAAACTATGACATTTTATAGCTCAGACAGGATTGAGCTCATTTAGGGTGGTTTGATCACAGACTTAAAGATGACAATCTATAGTGAGACAGTTCATTGTTTGCTGACTAAATATGTCAGAAATTCCAGATATCATAGGATGCTAAACTTCTAATACACCTAGCACAATGACATCCAGGAAGCTATTGTTTCTGAAAAGAATCGCCACTTGTGGTAGGACCATGCTGGTGACCTTTCAAACATGTTGACTATTTTGTTTTCAGTTTCTTGTTTTAGAACAGAACTAAGACTAAACTCTGATAAGATGAAAAAAATATTCCCTAAGTTTTTGGAGACAGACTATTAGAAATGATTAGTAACACTTAAAAGAACCAAGAATGCTATATATAATAACAATGTCTTCACTCTGCTAAATAAAAGTACACATTTAATTAACTAATTAATTTTTCTTTTTTTTTTGCGGTACTGGGGATTGAAGCCAGGGGCATTCTACCTCCATGCTACACCCCCGGCCCTATTTTTTATACTTTATTTTGAAACCGGGTCTCACGAAGTTGCGGAGGGCCTCACTAAGGAGAGAGAGAGAGAGAGAGAGCGAGCTGAGGCTGGCCGCGAACCCGGATCCTCCGGTCTCCGCCTCCCAAAGTACTGGGATTACAAGCGTGCGCCACCACGCCCGGCTTAATTAACTAATTAATTTTGAAACAGGGTCTCACTAAGTTGTAGAGGGCCTCACTAAGTTGCTTAGGCTGGCCACGAACCTGTGATCCTCCTGTTTCAGCCTCCAAGTACTGGGATTACAGGCATGTACCACCACGTGTGGTTCACACCTAATTTCAATGACTTACATATAGTCAGTCAACTTCCTTAGCACAAATTTATTTTACTACTATAGGATTTTTGCTTATTATTAAATACAGCTCACATTTCATAAAGATAAGAGGCAAACAGATTCACTGTGTCATCTTGGGAACAGAGTATGCATGTACTAGATGTTTCTGTTTTTGAGATGGGGTCTCTGTTACCCAGGATGGTCTCCAACTCCTGGGCTCAAGTGATCATACTGACTCAGCCTCCCAAGCAGCTAGGACTATTGGCATGTACCACTGTACCCAGTTAGATTTTTTAAAATTAAATTATATTTTGTATGTATATATGTATGTGGTACTGAGGACTGAATCCAGGGTCATTCTGAGCTACACTCCTATCCCTTTTTATTAACATTTTAAAATTTTGAAACAGGGTCTCATTTAGTTGCTGAGGCTGGCCTCTGACCTGAGATCCTCTTGTCTCAGTCACCCAAGTACAAGAATTATATATGCACCCACTATATCCAGCTTTTTAAAAAATTTATTTTAATTAATTAATTATTTTCTTTTGCGGTACTGGGAATTGAACCCAGGGGCATTTTACCTCCGAGCTACACCCCCAGCCCTATTTCTTATTCTTTATTTTGAAACAGGTCTCACTAAGTTGCAGAGGGCCTCACTAAGTAGCTGAGGCTGGCCGCAAACCTGTGATCCTCCTGTTTCAGCCTCCCAAGTACTGGGATTACAAGCATGCACCACCACGCCCAGACTGTACCCAGCTTTAAAAAAAAATCTTTTCTTTTTGGCAGTACTGGGAATTGAACCCTGGGGCATTCTACCTTCAAGCTACATCCCAAGCCGTATTTTTTATTCTTTATTTT
This sequence comes from Glis glis, assembly GCA_004027185.1. Taxonomy (NCBI): domain Eukaryota; kingdom Metazoa; phylum Chordata; class Mammalia; order Rodentia; family Gliridae; genus Glis; species Glis glis. The sequence goes on along the minus strand of PVJS01035724.1, from coordinate 18,769 downwards.
GAAACAGGGTCTCACTAAGTTGCAGAGGGCCTAAGTGGCTGAGGCTGGCTGCAAACCTGGATACTCCAGTCTCAGCCTCCCAAGTACTGGGATTACAAGCGTGAGCCACCACATCCAGCTTAAAAAAAATTTTTAAGGAAGTCTTCTAGGTGGTAAAAGAATAAATTAAGACTTTTTTTGTGGTACTGGGAATTGAACCCAGAGGCATTTTACCTCTGCACTACACCCCCAGACCAATTTCATTTCTTATTTGGAAATAGGGTCTCACTAGGTTGCTGAGAGCCCCACTAAATTGCTGAGGCTGTCCTTGAACCTGCGATCCTCCTGTCTTAGCCTCCCAAATACTAGGATTACAAGCGTGTACCACCACGCCGAGCTTAAATTAAGACTTTGATTCCATGGTTGTTTTCTGCCAATACTGCGGGAAAGATATAGTTTATTATGGGACTTCTGTAATTTAATCAAAGAAACATTTCTTATGTCTTGAGTTAAATCTCATAAAAATTTTGACTGCCAAACTTGGCAATTCAAGATTGAAATAAACTCTCCAAATACAAAACATACACGTTTCCAGATTTATGTAAACTTTATTCTATTTGTATCCATATCCACAGTTCATGCAAAATCCCTTTGTCACTCACTCTGGGATCACTGTCAGTAAGTACCTAATCTAAATTTCTCTTTATGCCTTAAGGAGCCATTGCTTGATCAGAAGAATTGATTCTCATCTAGTATAAAAACTTTTCGACAGAACCAAGATGGCAGGATAGCAAGAGGCAGCGTGTCGCTGGCACTCCGAGAGTCGGAGCTCGGCCGGTGGGAAGACTACTTCTTGACAAGAAAAGTAGCGCAGCCAAAACTCAACAAAACAATGAGAGCCAAAGTGCAGCGGAATGCGAGGCAGTGGAAAGAGCGGAGGGCGGTAGGGAGCTCAAAGCTTTTCACCTGGTAAGCGGGGAGCGGAGACAAAGGCGCCATCTTGGCTGAGCCACGCCAGCACCGTGGCCCCCAGAATCCTCCAGCAAAGAAACAGCCGATTCTTGTGAAACCAGCGATTATAGTCCACCATTGAAAGCAGTCGACATCAGACCATGATGAAGCCCAAGTTGAACCAGATCCACACCTACAACGGCGACAACTGCAAAGGGTGGGACGCGAGGCTCAGCCCCCACAAAGAAAGCGACGCAGAGAGACATAGACGAGGCGGCCAGACACAGGAGCACCCAACACCAAGAAAATGAGCAGGTGAAACACGGCACCCCGGGAGTAGCCTAGCACTGGCACAGAACACCCCAGCACTGAGGACATGGGCGGACATGGCATGGCCCCTGGAGTCGCTCAGCAACGAGAACATGGGTGAGTGAGATAAAGAGAGGCAGCGTGTCCCTGGCACCCCGAAACTCAGAACTTGGCCGCCGGGAAGACTGCTTCTTAACAAGAAAAGTGGGGCAGACAAAACTCAACAAAACAGAGCCGAAGAGCAGCGGAGTGCGAGGCAGTGGACAGAGCAGGGGGTTAAACAGATCTCCACGCATTTCACCTGGTAAGTGGAGAGTGGAGGTGAAGGCGCCATCTATGCGGGGCCACACCTACACCATGACTCCCGGAGACCAACAGCAGAGACAGCAGATCCTTGTGAAACCAGCGACTATAGACCACCATTGACACCGATCAACTCCGGAACATGATGAAGCCCAAGTCAATACAGACCCACACCTACGACGACGATGGTTTCAAGGGGTGGGCTGTGAGCCTCTGCTCCAGCAACGAGTGTGTTGAGGAGAGACAAAGAAGAGGTGGCCATACACAGGAGCAGCCCAACTCTGAGAACATGAGCCGGCGAGCCACGGCCCCCCATGAGCAGCCCAACACTGTCCCAGAACACCCCAGAACTGAGGACATTGGCAGATGAGTCAAACCCCCCCTCAGCTGCCCAGCACTGAGAACATGAGCGGGTCAGCCCCCGGCCTGCCCCCAGAGGATGCCCCCCCACTGGGGAGGCGGGGTGGGCAAGCCCTCAGCCCCACCCCGGAGACCCCTGGCGCTGGGGATGCGGGGTGGGGAGCCCCTGGCCCCGCCCCGGAGTACCCCAGTACTGAGGTCACAGGAGTATGAGCCATAACCCCACACAGGAGAGACTCCAGACAAAGAGAGAAAACCTCAGAGGAGCAAAGAAGGCAAGCTAACTGGGGGAGACGGGAGGGAAGGAGAGGGAAACAAACTGGTGCATAGGATGGACTTACACAAAGATATCAAAGTCAACTACTATGCTGAAAACGGAAGGAGGGAGGGGGTGGTGGGGGGGTGGGAACTGGGGGAGGGCTAATTGTCCAAAGAGTGCATGTATAAGTCAACCACCCTGAAATCCTTCAAGATGTATGATTGCAATGCACGAATAAAACAAAAACAAAAAACAACAACAACAAAAAACTTTTCAGTGCACGCTTGTAATTCCAGTACTTGAGAGGCTGAGATAGAAGGATCATAGTTTTGCGGCCAGACTCAGCAATTTAGTGAGGACCTCCTGGGTTCAATCTCTAGTATGACAAAACAACAAAAACAAAACAAAAACAAAATCTGGGCGTGGTGATGCACACTTGTAATCCCAGTACTTGGGAGGCTGAGACAGGAGGATCGCAGATTTGAAGCCAGCCTTAGCTACTTAATGAGGCCCTCTGCAACTTAGTGAGACCCTGTTTCAAAATAAAGAATAAAAAATAGGGCTGGGGGTGTAGCTTGGAGGTAGAATGCCCCTGAGTTCAATCCCCAGTATCGCAGAAAAACAAACAGAAAAAAAAAAAAAAAAAACAAAGCCGGGTGTGGTGGCGCATGCTTGTAAACCCAGTACTTGGGAGGCTGAGACAGGAGGATCACAGGTTTGCGGTTAGCCTCAGCAATTTAGTGAGGCCCTCCGACCAATTTAGTGAAACCCTGTTTCAAAATAAAAAATAAAATAGGCCGGGGTTGTAGCTTGGAGGTAGTAATGCCCCTGGGTTCAACCCCAGCACCAAAAAACAAAAACAAAAACAAAAACAAAACAAAAACCCTTTTCTCAGCTAGGTGTGGTGGCCCATGCCTGTAATCCTAGAACTTGGTAGGCTAAGAAAGGAGGATCACAGGTTTGAGACCAGCCTTAGCAATTTAGGGAGACCCCTGATTCAAAATAAAAAGGGCCAGTGGTATAGCTTGGAAGTAGGATGCCCCTGAGTTCAATCCCCAGTAAAAATAAATAATAAATAAATAAATATTCTTTAGTTTGAAACAGGGTCTCGCTAAGTTGCAGAGGGCCTCACTAAGTAGCTGAGGCTGGCCGTGAACCTAGATCCTCCGGTCTCAGCCTCCCAAGTTCTGGGATTACAAGCGTGTACCACCACACCTGGCTGAGACCTTGTTTCAAAATAAAAAGAAAGAAAGAAAGCATATTCAGCATCATAAGAAAACATCAGGCAAACTCAAACGGAGGGGCATCATACAAAATGGCTGACCAGGACTGTTCAAAAGCATCAAGGTCATGAACAACAAGGAAAGAGTGATAATCTGTCACTGACAGAGATTACGGAGACATGGCAAATAAATTCAATGTGGGATCCTGGATTAGACAGTGTAACAGAAAAAGGAGATAAGAAAACCTGGTGAAATCAGAATAGTGTCTGTTGTTCAGTTTTTGGCATTTTACCAAGGCTAATTTTCTGGTTTTGGCCATTATACCTGGGTTATTTAAGATGTTAACATCCAGGGAAGGTAGGTAAAAGGTATGTGAAAATTCTGCACTATCTTTTGCAATTTTTCTAAGACTAAAGTTATTTTAAAATACAAGTTAAAAATAGTTGTTGTGAGGATGAAAGAGGATAAGGTCAGTGAAGGAGCTTAATGTAGTATTTAGTGCATGCTAAGAGCTTAATAAATATTAATTTCACTCCTCTTAATGACTCATTTTAATACTCCCTAAAACTGTTAATTCTTTAGGTTGCCCCAAATCTCTAGAACGGGCCTTAAGAGTTTTGAGTATTGGGAATTCAATTATAGTATCTAATAAGGGAGCAGAAAGATGAAAAGGGGAGAAGAAAGCTCATATAATTGAGCTATGAGCCATTCTATAGCTCTAAAGTGGTCATTAAATCTTAACTTCTCTAGACAGAAGGTATTATAATTATCCCTATTTTATAAATGAAGAAATTAAGAGCCACGTATATAGTCCAAAGTACTCATTAAATCTTCACTACTCTAGGCAGTGGACACTATTACTATTTCCCATTTTATAGATGAAGAAACTGAGTCATGGCAGTTAAATAATTTGCCTAAGGCCATAAATATACATAGTGGAGCCAAGACTAGCACCCCAAAGACTGACTCCAGGGACCACAGTACTCGTAACCACTGTCCACTTCCATCTACAGATTGTATTGTTTCTATGTATTCTGGCTTTTTTTTTTTTTTTTTTTGTATGTGAGCATACGTGGTACTGGGATTGAACCCAGGGGCATTCTACCTCTGAGCTACACCCCAGCCCTTTTTATTTTACTTATGTATGTATGTATTTATTTATTTACTCATTTATTTATTCATTTTGCACTACTGGGGATTGAACCCAGTGGCATTCTACCTCTGAGCTACATCCTCAGCCCTATTTTTATTCGTTATTTTGAAACAGGGTCTCACTAAGTTGTGGACGGCCTTACTACATAGCTGAGGCTGGCCGTGAACCTGTGATCCTCCTGTCTCAGCCTCCCAAGTACTGGGATTATAAGTGTGTACCATCATGTCCAGCAAAAATTTGACAATTTTTTTTTTTTGGCAGTGCTGGGGACTGAACCCAGGGCCTTGTGCATGCTAGGCAAACACTGTATCACTAAGCTACATCCCAAGCCCATTTTTTTATTTTTTATTTTGAAACAAGGTCTCAGTAAGGTCCTGAGGGCCTGCTAAATTGCTGTGGATGTCCTCGAACCTGTGATCCTCCTGTCTCAGCCTCCCAAGTACTGGGATTACACACGTACACCACCACACCCAGTTTTTTTTTTTTAAATACAAAACCATGGAATGTTAATTCTAAATTATTTTTCTGTTACATTCATGAGTCATTCCTGATCGTGTATTTAGGTTTTCTAGTTTTTCCTTCATTATTCTGGAGTATTTTTACACCAATGAATTTCAATTTTTTAGTTTCAAGATAGTTCTCATTTTTCAAGGTCATTTTAAAGTCTAGTCTCCTCTCCCAATGTGTTAGCATATAAGAAAGAAAGCAGTGTGCTTTATAATAAAGAGCACCACACTTAGCTGAGCTCTAGCTCTGACTCTAGTATTTGTTAGCTATGTGACCTTGAACAAGTTATACAGCCTATTTTTTATCTGTTGACCTGATATAGCAACACATGCCCTATCTATGTCTCAAGGTTTGTGTGAGTATTAAATATATGAATGGTATGTTGGAGGAGATTTTATAAACTGTGAGGCATTTTATGAATGTAAAGTTGTGCTTGTATTGTCACTGGTGATCACGCACCTTCAACTTAGCATTGTCTTCCAAATTAAAGAATATATTCTCCTCTTTCCATTTTTCCCCTTCATTCCATTTTTAGCAAGCTGATGATAGAAAGATTAAACAATCCTGTCACAATCTACGTACTCCTGTAGAATTCTAGCTCCCACACACTGCCTCACTAAGTGATACCATTTTCTGTTTTGTTTTCCAGATAGAAACTCCTCTAATAGTCATGGTGTTCCTATGATGTATCAGACACCAGTCTAATCTCCTGCTCTCCTCCTCCCTTCTCCCTCCCGCCTAATCCAGTCACATCAGCCTTCTGTCGGCTCTTGGAGTTCAGAGTACATTATGCTCTTTTTTGTTTGGGGGCCTTTGTGTTCTTGTTCCCTCTGTTTGAAATCTGTTTCCCTGTCTGATTGTTTGGCTTTCTTTTACTGTCACTGCTAGATATTCCACTTTCTCAGGGAGTCATTTCATGGCTTTCGCATCTAGAACAGGAACCCCTCCCACATTCTCCTTCATGACGCATTCTCTCATCATTTCTATCTTGTCTTCAGGGTCTATCAGAGTGTGTTAAGCACACAGTATATGCTCAGTAAATATTTGTAATGAAGGATTAAATGAAGAGAATGAGAAAACCATCTTATCTCTCTTCCCCTTAGTTCCTTTTTTTTTTTTTTTTTTTTTTTGCGGTACCAGGGATTGAACCCAGGGGCGTTCTACCTCCGAGCTACACCCCCGGCCCTATTTTTTATCCTTTATTTTGAAACCAGGTCTCGCGAAGTTGCGGAGAGCCTCACTAAGTAGCTGAGGCTGGCTGCGAACCCGGATCCTCCGGTATCTGCCTCCCAAGTACTGGGATTACAAGCGTGCATGCGCCACCACGCCCGGCTCCCCTTAGTTTCTTTTAAAATTGTCCTTTTTGGGATCCAGGCACCTATGGAAGCAGCGGTGCATTCTCTTGGCCATCCGAAACTGAGTGACCCTTCATGACAAGCTTGGAAAGAACACAGGAACCTCAGAATCACCTAAGAATGCTCTGGAAATCAACCTCTCTGTAGACTTTCTATTCAGTGCTAATCAGTAGATCTTTCTGAGATGATGTATATGTTCTATACTCACACTGAACAATAAAGAAATCATTAGCTACAGAGGCAGATCTGCCTAGGTCAACTTTGGGATTGCCTTAAAAAATGTGTTTTCCTCTTGAGATGGAGTCCTCCTATGTTCCCCAGTCTGGTCTCAAACTCCTGGGGTCAAATGATCTTCCTACTTTAGCTTTGCGACTCACACCAACTAGTTTTAAATTTTATTTAATAATAATTAATCTTAATTTAAATAGCAATATTTAGCTAGTGGATGGAGCATTGGATAGCACAATTCTGTAGTTTGCTCTCTCAGTGGAGTATGATGATAGAGTCCTTTTTGGTCGGAGAAAGACTAAGTCCTGGGATCCTTTGAATAGAGTCAAAGGCTGTAGGGGAATTAGGAAAGGGGAAAAAGATTGTTTTGTTTCCTCTATGGAAAGAAGTATTATATCTTAGAGGTCTAAAGCAGGAAAAGTAAAATTTCTTTCTTGGAGCAATGCAGAACAAACAAACCAGTAGAGAGACATGGATTCCCTTCACCATTTGGCATATCCTCTGCTGCAGAGACAATGAAAATGCAGAGAATATCTATATTTAGGTTTTAGAGGTATTTTTCCACTTTATTTAATTTAAATCAATTTTTAATAATTTTTAAAGGCTTCATAATGAAACATGCTTTTAAAAACCTTATTTTTATTTAAGTTCTAAAAATATGAACCTTTAATCAGTTCAGCTCAGGATAAGGTAGATTTAAAAACCCTGCAGTCTGAACTGATTTTCCAGAATAATAAAAAGCCTTATGAAACTTTTTACCCCAAGAATTGTCATTTTAAATTCTTAGCAGGTCTGTCATTTAAATCAGGCACTATGCAATTTCCCATCATTCATATATATATATGTATATATATATATATATATATATATCTCCCTCTCTCTTCTGCTTCGTGCTCTGCCCAGCTCCAGTTTTTATCTCATTCTCCAGTGCCTCTTAAGCTGCTGCTTCTCACTGAAAATTGCCCAATTCATTTTAAAGATTAAATATTTAAAAAAATAACGATTATCTAAAATTTGCAGAGAAGCTAACCAGAATATCATAAACAATGCCAATGAGGCTATTTCCTGATGAATAAACACTGGTTATTTTTAGAGACGTGGATTGGTCTGTCAGCAGACAGATCACTAGTGGCAACACAGTGGCTCTGGGAACTGATTGGGATTTATAATAGAAAATGAGGGTAGGACAGCAGTGCTGGTGAGAAGAAAAAAGTGTTCACCTTCCCTTTCTTTTAATCTTTTCATTTCTCTTTTCTTATCCTTGCTCCAAATTTAGAGGTAATATTAAAGTTGGGGCAGATAAAATGCAGACTTTTGTCTAGTTTGTCACACTAGAGTTGAGAACATTAACACACTTCCATAGACAGAAAACCAAGATATACTGATTTATTCTTGTTTTATTCATGAAGAATACTAAGTTCTAAACCTATGCTTTCATATTTCTGTCTAATGAGCTAAGGAAACTTTAATGACATTACAAAATCATTGAGTTTCTCTAGATATCGTTCCATACATGATTATATTTTATTAACAATGCTCACTTGAGGCTATTCTAATCATGCTCTTATATATTGAGATACTTGTAATGTTTTTGGGAACCCATAAAGGGACACATCAAGACACCATGTGCATTATCCAACCTAACATATCACTGTCAACATCACTGACACAGCAGCTTTGCTATGTGAGGAGGTAATAAGGTATGTGATTATAATCATCACTTTGCTTATATGTTGTAATCAATTATGGCAGATTAATAGCAAAATGAAACAATTCTGAAATCAGTAAATAAGAACTAATGGAAAGGTTAATATAATAGTGCTGGTGAGTAAAAAATAGAAAAACTAGTTTGTTGCTAAGACTGAATGTAAACCAGGCACATTCAGAGCAAGGAGCTCATGGGTGAAATGAAAGTATGAATTAGTCAGGCTCACTAAACTAAAAAATGATTATATACGCCAGGCACAGCGGTGCATACCTATAATCTCAGTACTTGGGAGGGTGAGACGGGAGGATTGCAGGTTCAAGGCCAGCCTCAGTAATTTAGGGAGACCCTGTTTCATAATGCAAAATAAAATAGGGCTGGGAGTGTAGCTCAGAGGTAGAATGCCCCCACCCAATTATTATGAATGCAGGGTGCGGTGGTAAGTAATCCCTGTACTTGGGAGTCTGAGACAGGAGAATGGCAGGTTCGAGGCCAGTGCGTGGTAACTTAGTGAGACCCTGCTTCAAAATAAAAAATAAAAAAAGGGCTGGGGGTGTAGTTCAGAGGCAGAATGCCCTTAGGTTAAATTCCCAGTACTAGACCCCCCAATTTTTCTTTTGCGGAACTGGGGATTGAACCCAGGGGCATTCTACCTCTGAGCTACACCCCCAGCCCTATTTTTCTATTCTTTATTTTGAAACAGGGTCTCACTAAGTTGCGGAGGAGCTCACTAAGAAGCTGAGGCTGGCCATGAACCCGGATCCTCCGGTCTCAGCCTCCCAAGTACTGGGATTACAAATGTGTACCACCACGCCTGGCCCAAATTTTTTGAAAGTACTACAGGACTAAGGTCATTTGTTATACAACATGTTATATTTCTAAGTATCTGCAAGATTGGTTATTTTATAAAGCCAAACTACATTTTTATGGTAGCACAGTAACTTATGGGTTACATAAATTTATATTCTATAATACTTGTTATGCAGGATACCAATTTATGTTCTATGAGCTTGATCTATGAAGAATTTTGATGTATCAACTAAGAATATCTTTTTTTTTTTAGCGGTACTGGGAATTGAACCCATGGGCATTCTACCTCCGAGCTACACCCCCAAGCCTTATTTTTTATTCTTTATTTTGAAACAGGGTCTCATTAAAGTTGCAGAGAGCCTCACTGAGGCTGGCCGTGAACCTGCAATCCTTCTGTCTCAGCCTCCCAAGTACTGGGATTACAAGCGTGCGCCACCATGCCTGGCTAAGAATATCAATTTTTAATATTAAAACTTAACTTAGGGCTGGAATGGAACTCAGTAGGAGAGTGCTTGCCTAGCATGCACAAGGCCCTGGGTGCAATCCCTAGTATTGCAACAAAACAAAACAAAAAGCCCCCCCCAAACAAACAAAAACCCCATTTACCATCAGTAAAACTTTAAAAATGATCAAAACATTTGGTTTTATTTTTTGTGGTAGGGGGATTGAAACCAGGTGTTTTACCTCTGAGCTACACCCCAGCCCTATTTTATTTTTTATTTTGAAAAAGGATCTTGCTAAGTTGCTGAGGGCCTCACTAAATTGCTGAGGCTGGCCTTGAACCTGTGATCCTCTTATCTCAGCCTCCCAAGTATGGGGATTACAGGCATGTGCCACCACACCTGGCTTAGTCGTTTGGTTTTTAAATTGATTGCTCCATTGCCAGGTGTGGTGGTGTGAGGCCTTAGTGAGACCCTGTTGCAAAATAAAGAATAAAAAATAGGACTGAGGGTGTATCTCAGGGGTAGAATGCCCCGGGGTTCACTCCCTAGTATCACCAAAAAAAAAAAAAAAAAAAAGATTACTTCCCTGATTTTGTCCTATATATCAATTGCCAGTTTGGGCAATTACAAAGTGAAACTTAAATCAGACAAAAACCATGCTGGGCAATGCCCTCAGCAATTTAGCGAGACCTTGTAGCTCAGACGTAGAACACCTCTGGGGGTTCAATCCCCAGTAACTGCCCCCCCCAATCAGACAAAAACCAAAACAAACAACAAAAACCTTGGAAATCCTTTTTCTACATGACTCAACTCTATATTCACTACAATATGGTAAAACCAAAAAAGAGAACTCCTAAGAAATTATAGTTCCTAATAATTGAGTATTTTGAGGCTGTCCTACCCTGTTACAGGTTTTTCATAGTATCTTGAGAGAACACTTACACTACATAATTTATGAAGAGGAAGCTCTATTTTTGGTTTACCGAGTCCTATGACATGGATAACATGCATGTGCATTACTTTGTTACTTGGTAATGAATCTGCCTTTGGTACATTTAAATAATCATTCCGCCACAAATTCATACACCTTTCTTTAAAGAGCGCAAAGCTAAGCTGGGTGCGGTGGTACACGCTTATGATCCCAGTACTTGGGAGGATGGCAGGTTCGCCACCAGCCTCAGGTACATAGTGAGGCCCTCCGCAACTTAGTGAGACCCTGTTCCAAAATAAAGAATAAAAAATAGGGCTGGGGGTGTAGCTCGGAGGTAGAATGCCCCTGGGCTCAATCCCTGGTACCGCAAAAAAAAAAAAACAAAAATAAACAAAAATAAAAAACAAAACAAAACCAGGCGTGGTGGCACACGCTTGTAATCCCAATACTTGGGAAGCTGAGACAGGAGGATCGCAGGTTTGCAGTCAGCCTCAGCTAGTTAGTGAGGCCCTCTGCAACTTAGTGAGACCCCGTTTCAAAATAAAGAGTAAAATATAGGGCTGGGGGTGTAGCTCAGAGGTAGAATGCCCCTGGGTTCAATCCCCAGTACCGCAAAAAGAAAAATAAGAAAAAAGTAAAGAGTGCAAGGCTAATTTATTAGTACTATCATATCATTGCTCACGGCTTCTCAAGATAGCATACAATATTGAATATGCAAATAAGGAGAGAGTTCTTATAGTCCAGCTGTATTCACATTAAATTTTTTTTTTTTGCGGTACTGGGGATTGAACCTAGGGTCATTCTACCTCTGAGCTACACCCCTAGCCCTATATATATATATATATATACATATTTTTTTTTTGGCGGTACTGGGAATTGAACCCAGGGGCGTTCTACCTCTGATCTACAACTGAAGCCCTATTTTTTATTCTTTATTTTGAAACAGGGTCTTACTAAGTTGCAGAGGGCCTCACTAAGTAGCTGAGGCTGGCTGCAAACCTGCGATCCTCCTGTCTCAGCCTCCCAAGTACTGAGATTACAAGTATGCGCCACCACGTCTGGCTGCTATTTTTTTAAATTCGTTATTTTGAAACAAGGTCTCACTAAGTTGCAGAGGGTCTCACTAAGTAGCTGAGGCTGGCTGTGAACCTGTGATCCTCCTGTCTCAGCCTCCTAAGTACTGGGATTATAAGTGTGCACCACCATGTCCGGCTCACATTAAACTTTTAAAAATTACTTTCACATAATATTTCAAGTTGCTGTACCATACATAGCATTCTGCATAGTTCTGGCTCAATAAATATCAAAGTTATAAAAAACTCATAAACCTAGTTAATTCTCTCAATTAGCCTGGGTTCATATCAAAGCCATTGTTTTCTAACAATCAATTGGATGCTGGGTATTATACAGATAAAAACTCCTGACTGATATCTTAATTTTGCCAACAATAACCACATGAAGTTTTGATTTTCAAAAAGATAATACTTTGAACAGGAAAACAGAATTAAGACCTGGAAATTAAAGCCAATTATCAATATTTTGTTTCAGAAAATTTATGAGTATTTTATGTTATCTAAGAAAGAGAGAGAAGAAGAAAAAAGATTAAAACAGGAAGTTCATGCGAGCAGGATTTAAATTAATCAGTACACACAACCTTTTGGAAATTAATTTGCATAATGATAATGTACATGTGATAGGGTTGAAATTATTTAAGCGACATTATATTTCGCTATTTAGTCTTGCTCTACCACTGCCTTAGTAGTGAATCTTTATGAAATGTAATGCAGCTAATGAGGTAGCTTTTTAACTGAACAAACTGACAGGCCCCATATCTGCAGAGGCAGCTTGAAACCGTGCCCAACCTCTTGGCTTCCCAAGAGGCTTTTCAAAATTCAATAAATAACATCTGTAGGCGATGTTGGGTGCAGACCTAGCAGAGTGCGTCATAACACTGTGCTGGCAGAACAAAGAAACCATGACGACTGCCAAGTTTCCATAGCAACTGCAGCAAGGCTCTGAGAGTATAATAGCACATCAATCACTGTCCAAAAGAACTTCATTATCAGCTAGAAAAAACCTTTAGGATCTGTTTAGTGTGCAATTGTGGGTTAACTCACCTCAAAGCCTTGCTCTCTAGCAAAAGTGGCAGCTTCCTGAAGAAGAAAAAGAAGAAAAAAAAAAGAACAGTTAATTATAAAGTGCTAGGTAATGAAGAAATAATCCATTTTGAAACTCATTCAGTTTTCTTTTTACACGATTATCTCAATATACCCACATAGTTCAATTTTTATTCTTACACCAAAAAAGATTTCTTTTTTCTCTTGGCATTAAAAAAAGGTAGCATAATGTCAACACACTTCACAAGGTGGAATAAAGAAGACATAGTGCATGTTTTTACTGTAGCTGCCTCAGTGAGTTCAGGTATTCCAACCTCAGCAAAGAAAGACAATCATTTGAAACATAAGGAACACACTGGTGGTTATATTCTTAATTAAAACAATACTTCTCAGAAAGCTCTTCTGTAGGGATGCATGCCTGCTAATAAATGTATAGATTCAGAAAAATAACCATTTTGCAATTCCCATGATGAAATTTATATACCAAGGATCATTAATGGATGTTAAATCCATTGGGTTATGGTTCTTTCCATGGAATCAAAGTATCTCAGATGATATTCTGTGGTCACAGGGAGCAAAGCATAACTTTATAATGAAGGGATCAAACTGTCATCACTTCAACCTGGGGATGGATCCTATCACGGAGCATCACTAACAGTGGGATCACTGATATTCTGTGCCTCTGTTATCATGCAGTATGAAGTTCACAGCATCACCTATAAAGTATTCTTTTTATTTTTTTGGTACTGTGAATTGAACCCAGGGGCATTCTATCTCTGAGCTACACCCCCAGCCCTATTTTATTTTGAAACAGGGTCTCACTAAGTAGTGGAGGGCTTCCCTAAGTTACTGAGACTGGCTTCAGAACTGTGATCCTGCCGCCTCAGCCTCTCAAGTACTGGGATTAGAAGCGTGCGCCACCATGCTTGGCCCACCTATATAGTATTCTGACCAAAAAAAAAAATTTTTTTTTTTTTTTGCGGTACCGGGGATTGAACCCAGGGGCATTCTACCTCCGCGCTACATCCCCGGCCCTATTTTTTTATACTTTATTTTGAAACCGGGTCTCACGAAGTTGCGGAGGGCCTCACTATAGAGAGAGAGAGAGAGAGAGAGAGGGAGAGAGAGAGAGAGAGAGAGAGAGAGAGAGAGACAGGGAGAGAGAGAGAGCTGAGGCTGGCCGCAAACCCGGATCCTCCGGTCTCCACCTCCCAAAGTACTAGGATTACAAGCATGCGCCACCACGCCCGGCTCGTGACCAAAAAATTTTAACACAAATTAATGAAAACTTTAGTACAATAACCTGCAGTGGCCAAGAAATAGAGGATAGGGGAACAAGTTAAAAGATACACTAAGAAAACAAATGGACAAATCTATAAGGTAGGACATCTAGCTATAGGATAACCAGTTTAGTCCCTCTAACAAGTCCATGTCAATGATAAATGAGGAGTGCAAATTGGCCAAGAACAATATATGGATCTTAATCAGATTCTGTTTTAGCCAAACCATTATAAAAGACATTTTTGGGACAACTGGAGAAATCTGAATATAAAAACAAGAATTAGATAATGTTAAGAATCATCAGTTTGATAAGGAAAATGTTCTTAATTTTTAGAGATGTATCTTGAAGTATTGAGGGATAAAATGTGATGAAATATATAATTTACTTTAGAATATACCATAAAAAACTGGAGCAAAGCAAAATTGGCAAAATATTAAAAACTGTGAAATCTAGATGTATATGACATATGGGGATTCAGTATTTCTACTATTTTGTGTATATGAAATTTTATATAATAAACAGTCTAAAATCCCCCACAATTTCCCTTTTATTTAAAATGACAAGGTAACCAAAATTGAACATTTAAAAAGTGGTCAAACATTTTAATAGATGAGACCCTGTTTCAACATAAAAAATAAAATAGGGCTGGGGGTATAGCTTGGAGGTAGAATGCCCCTGGGTTCAATCCTCAGTACAACAAAAACAAAAACCCACGAAGTTCTTCTAGATTTTAAATATCTTAAGAACACAATCTGACGAACATTATTATATATACTCTAATGCCTTTATAACAGGTTATCAAATGACAAAAACACTTTTGTGTAACCGAATCTTTTCCCCTTTACTCTGGTTTGTGCATATGTTTTAATTTTAGGACTGATAGAAAATGGAGGCAATATTACTTTTTAACTATACTTCTCTCTCAAAAGAAAAAAAAATTGCAGACAACTGTCAAGAGCCTCTACATCTTAACTTACATTCCTCCAAAATTATCTTTGCCAAGAGATATTAATAGAAGGATGGGATTTGAGCCTGAGTAGTGAGCAGATCCAAGTCAACTAAAACGACTGCCGCACCAAACCATGTAAGGCAGAAAGTACAGTCAGTGACTCCAGCACAAATCTGGGTACTACCTACATGTTGAGGAAAACACTGAGAAAAAATTATATGTATGCACTTATGGTCTAATATGCTAATAACACAAATTTTAGAGAACCATTTTCAGGATTTAAAAAGGTCAAAATGCGTGATTACAGCTGAACACTGAAGTTAGCAGAAAGTGATAAGCTAAAGCAGTACTCCTTAGGCTATTTACTAGAAAATCATAAGGGTGACCAAGCTAGCCTCAGTTGATGTAGATGCTCCCCCCTAAAAATCCTGAATTATGACTTCGACAACTGGCTCAAGTAAGGTTAGCCTCTTGAAAATTTACTTACAACAGAACTCTGTACATCACAGTCAATAATATTTGCTGGCTGGGATATCAAGGAAGATATCAATGTCATGTTTTCTAAGCTATCACAACTAACCAAACTAATTCCTATATGAAAAAGACAATGGAAAAACTTGGCTGGAACTACTTATTTATATGGAACTTCATCAGAGCTATAAAAGAACCCCAGGGGATCACGAGATAAAGTTGAAATGAAGAATCTACAGAATTAAAACTGAACTTAAAGACCAAAACTTCACATAGAGTAGTTAAAATGTTTAATGTCCAGTTTTGCTCATGCAATTATAATTAGAAATTAACTGTAATCTGACATGGTACAGTAGAACTAACTGCAAGAAGATACACATATGAATGTCAAATTAAAGCTGGGTGTGGTGGCACACGCTTGTAATCCCAGTACTTGGGAGGCTGAGACTGGAGGATCTGCAACTTAGTGAGACCCTGTTTCAAAATAAAGAATAAAAAATAGGGTTGGGGATGTAGCTTGGAAGTAGAATGCTCCTGGGTCCAATCCCCAGTACCGGGGGAAAAAAGTCAAATTATTATTTTTTTAAGGACTTCAGGGCCCTAGGACATTTCACATCTGTAAATAATTCCAAGCACCCAATATTCCTAGCTGAGAAAGAACATACTTAAAGAAAAGCAAACTCAATTTTCTTAGTGCCCCTTTGCACAGGTTTGCTGAGCTGTGCCCTATCACTAGAAAAGCTAAGCACTTGTTCTGTGGTCTAAAATGATCTTATCTTCTGACTTCCTCCCACCTTTCTTTGATCTTGGGCTAGTGCCCCTAGTCACTCCATTAGAGAAGGCAGCTGGCTCACATCACTGCAGACTTTCCCACAGCTAACCTCTGATCTGAAGGTGTTTGTAGATACAATGATGAAACATTTATTTTTCCTTCTCAGCAAAACAAACAAAACAACACAGGGGAACAGTTTGACCCAGTAAGAATATGAAGCAGAATTTTAGTTTTCAGATTCACTGCATGAAGGAACAGAAAGAAAAGGCATTATGTCAGAAAATAGGAAAGAAAGAATGACCATAAATGGTGGGCAGAAAAGTATGGCAGGTTCCAAGTATTAAGGGTAATTCCAAGTGAACTGATCACACTAAATTGAAAAGGACTTTTTAGTGTGCCATCGCAGTAAAAGTGAGAAAAGAAAACAAGCAAGTCCCCATCTGTGCTGCCCCAGGGCGCCTCATACTGAGTTTCACAAATCTAATGAAGCAGTCAGGTTAAAATCCAACTGCAGAGTGGATGTGACACGTGGAGAACAGCTAGGGTTAGAATAGAGAAGCAGGGCGGTTCCTAATGCAGGTGATTATCCATGTGATAATCATTATATTTACAGGCTTTCCATTTTAGATCTGACATCAAAAATCACAAAGGAGGAGGGATTAAGGAAATAAACAAGCAACACAGAGGCTTTCCTGCTCCCCTGAGAATACAGCACTTTCATTCATGCATGACAAGCAACAAAAGCAAAACCAAACAGGCCAGGAAAGAGTATTTCTGCGAAGGCTGGATTTCACATTAACACTTCTTTCCATTTTGATAACTTTCGCTATTATTCAGTTCCTCAGACAGGTCACATTTTCAGAATCAGTTCCCATTGTTGTCTCCGCTATAATACAGTATCATTTTTGGTTTACAATGAATGAAACTCACATGTCTTTTACAACAACAGAGGCATTTTTTTCCTTCCTGGAATTGGGTGTTGTGAATAAAATGACATATAATTAAAGTCTTATACTCTCATCTACACTGCACCACTTAAGATTTACAGTAGTCTTGCTGCTTCACCAGCCAGGCTAAAAGGGTGCTGAAGAAACAACCATCAAGTATGATTTTTAAATTGAGGTTTAAAAAAAAGGCTGAAATTCATGGTTCATGAAAACTATGGAATGCTTATATTAAGAGCTATTTAAAGGGATTAGCAAGCTACTATTAAAAAACACAATCCTCAGATTATATAGGAAAAGAAACTCGAGAGCATGTTGTTGTATATGAAAGACAACTATTTCCTTTATAATCAGTTGAAAAAATTACTTCTCTTATTTTGTCTGATAATACCCAAGTTCTTCTTTATAAAGCAGAACTAATGTAATTAATATTAAACTAAAACTACAACTTGCTCATATTCATTTTTTTTTTTTGTGGTACCGGGGATTGAATGCAGGGGCGTTCTACCTCCGCGCTACACCCCCGGCCCTATTTTTTTTATACTTTATTTTGAAACCGGGTCTCACGAAGTTGCGGAGGGCCTCACTAGGTAGAGAGAGAGACAGAGAGAGAGAGAGACAGAGAGAGACAGCGAGAGAGCTGAGGCTGGCCGCGAACCCGGATCCTCCGGTCTCCGCCTCCCAAAGTACTGGGATGACAAGCATGTGCCACCATGCCCGGCTGCTCATATTCATTTTAATTCCAATGACTTGTAACCTGTTACACAGAAATGTAATTTCTATATACTGACTTTGTATCCTAAGACTTTGCCAAATTCACCTATTAATTGTTGAAGGGTTTTATTTTATATTTGAGATTACTTAGGATTTCCTAGATAGATACTTATGTGAATCATCTCTATGAAGAAAGACAGTTTTCCACATGTCTACTAACCATACCATAAATATACTTTGGGAATTTAACAAATGCCTTTAAGTGAAAAATTCCTCTTTGCTCTAGGGTGATGAGAAGGGTATGACTACTAAGTCCCACTACTATCGTAGCCCATAACTCTTGTCCTCCCACTTCCTGCTCTGCACATCAACACACTGAACCCAGTTTAGAGCTAGTATCTGTTTGCTCAGGCTGAAACTTCATGTACTAAAACAAAAGGAAGAAGGTCTAACTTAGAACCAGAAAAAGATAACTTCAGACTTTCCACAGAAAGCAGCTGCCCATCTGAAAACAAGACTATTGTGTTGCTCCAATGCAAGGAGGAAGCAGAAGATTCTGAAGAGTATGGTGGTCCGGATCTCACTGGGAGTCCCTATGGTCCTCTCTCAAGTTGGGGGAGTCCAGAGCTTTGGGAGAAGCCAAGGGAGAATGGAGCCATCAGATCAGTTTTGCTTTTTTACTTTGTTCATTTCTCCACACGACAAATATTTACCCTCTCTAAATATAGTTTTAGGCTAACAGCATCTGCTAGCTTAGAGGCATATCACTGCTACAGCTGTTGCAAACCTTAAATGATATTAAACTGACTCCAAAACACTTGAAAGAATACTGTAAATCCTAATTCGTGTGGAATAGATTAGAGTCTGAGACAGGATGGTAACTCTGTCTCTCTATCTAGATCTATATATACAAACTCTATACAGAATAAAAAAATCAGACGGGCGTGGTGGCGCACGCTTGTAATCCTAGTACTTGGGAGGCAGAGACCAGAGGATCCGTGTTC
>PVJS01035723.1:0-20842 GCA_004027185.1 Glis glis | reverse complement strand
CACGAACCCGGATCCTCCGGTCTCCGCCTCCCAAAGTACTGGGATTACAAGCGTGCACCACCACATCCGGCTAATTCTTCATTTTGAAACAGGGTCTCACTAAGTTGCGGAGGGCCTCACTAAGTAGCTGAGGCTGGCTGCGAACCTGTGATCCTCCTGCCTCAGCCTCCCAAATACTGGGATTACAAGCATGCGTCACCATATCCAACTTTAAGTAAACTTATTAAATATAAAATTTGAAACATTTCTATAGAATGTCAGTATGAATCATTTGTTAGGCTCCTGGGTATACATACCACACTTTGAAGAAAACTGTTTTAAACAGGGCTTGAAGTAGGAGTGGGAAATAGAGGCAAGGAGTTTGGAACTGTTCTACAATTAGAATGGGCCTTGTCATAGTTTGATGAGCTCCTTGTCCCTAGAAGTGGGCAAAACATGGACAGGAAGAAATTCAGTTTTAAATGGAAATTCTTTCATTAATGAATTCAGTGCATTTATTGAGCTTATAGCATTTGCCATTATGAGAGGCTTGGGAATATAATAGTGAATTAAACAAAAAAATTTTTTTTTGGTACTGGGGATTGAACCCAGAGGCATTCTACCTCCAAGCTACACCCCCAGCTTGATTTTATTTCTTATTTGGAAACGGTCTCATTCGGTTGCCGAGAGCCTCGCTAAGTTGCAGAGGCTGGCTTTGAACCTGCGATCCTCCTGTCTCAGCCTCCCAAGTACTGGGATTACAAGCATGTGCCACCACGCCTGGCTACAAAGATCCTTTACTTATAGGAACTCAGTATGGCCCAGGAAGATAGACATTAATAATTACATTGAAGCCTTTTAATTTCAATTTAATAATTTGTTTTGATTGCTTTGCTACTTATACTTTATTGATATATGATAAAATTGTCTTAAGTTCCAGAAATATCGATTACCAATTACTTGTCAAATGGCACAGTAGAGACGAGAGTGTGACCTTTTTTTTTTTTTTTGAGGTACCGGGGATTGAACCCAGAGGAATTTTACACCCGGGTTACACACCCACCCCTATTTTTTTTATTCTTTATTTTGAAACAGGGTCTCACTAAGTTGCGGAGGACTTCACTAAGTAACTGAGGCTGGCCCGAACCCTGATCCTCCCGTCTCAGCCTGCCAAGTACTGGGATTACAAGCGTGCGCCACCACGCCTGGCTGAGTGTGACCTTTTTTTTTTTTTTTTTTTTTTTTGTCTATGTGCGAAGTAATCAGATACAAAATCAGGTTAGAAAAATCATTAGCTTTTCTGTACACCTATCAAATCCACTGAAAAAGAAATATGGAAAATAATTCCATTCACAGTAGCCTCAAAAGAATACTTAGGAATAAATCTATCTGAGGAGGTAAAAGACCTCTATAATGAAAAGTATAGAACACTGAAGAAAGAAATCGAAGAAGACCTTAGAAGATGGAAAGACCTCCCATGGTCGGGCATGGTGGCACATGCTTGTAATCCCAGTCACTGGGAGGCTGAGACAGGAAGATCACAGGTTCGCGGCCAGCCTCAACTACTTAGTGAGGCCCTCCGCAACTTAGTGAGACCCTGTTTCAAAAATAAAGAATAGCCAGGCGTGGTGGCACATGCTTGTAATCCCAATACTTGGGAGACTGAGACCGGAGGATCCGGGTTTGCGGCCAGCCTCAGCTACTTAGTGAGGCCCTCCGCAACTTAGTGAGACTCTGTTTCAAAATAAAGAATAAAAAATATAGGGCTGGGGATGTAGAATGCCCCTGGGTTCAATCCCCAGTACCGCAAAAAAAAAAAGACCTCCCATGTTCTTGGATAGGCAGAATAAATAAATATTGTCAAAATAGCCACACTACCAACAGTGACCTACAGATTCAAGACAGTTCCTATTAAAACACCAACATCATTTTTTCACAGTGCTAAAAATATGGTCCTAAAATTCCTGTGGAAAAACAAAAGACCCAGAATATTGAAAGCAATCCTGGGCAATAAGAACCAATGCTGGAGGCATTACAATACCTAATCTCAAATTATACTGTAGAGCAACAGTAACAAAAACAACATGGTATTGGCATAAAAACAGACACACAGACCAATGAAATAGAACAGAAAATACAGAGGTTAATCCTCACACACATAGCCAGTTGTTTTTGACCAAGGCACTAAAAACATACACTGGAGAAAAGACAGTCTTTTCAACAAATGGTGTTGGGAAAACTGGATATCCATATATGAAAGAATGAAATTAGACCCTTATCTCTCACCCTGCACAAGATTTAACTCAAGATGGATCAAAGACCTAGAAATTAAACCAAAAAATTTGCGATCACTATAAGAAAACATAGGACCAACTTTCCAACGTATAGGTACTGGTACAGACTTCCCCAGTAAGACCCTTGAAGGTCAGTATAAAATAGAGAATCAATAAATGGGATGCCATCAAATTAAAAAGCTCTGTGCAGCAAAGGATTCAATTAAGAGTCTGAATAGATAGCCTACAGAATGGGAGAAAACGTTTGCCAGCTACTCCTCTGATAGAGGACTAATATCTAGAGTATATAAAGGACTCAAAAAACTTAACCCTAAAAACAAACCCAATAAAAAAACTGGGCAATTGAACTAAATAGACACTTCTCAAAAGAAGAAATACAAATGGCCAACAAATATATAAAAAAAGTTCGACATCAGTAGTAATCAGGGAAGTACAAATGAAAACTACAATTAGATTCCATCTAACTCCAGTTAGAATGGCGGTCATCAAGCATACAAATAGTAAATGCTGGCGAGGATGTGGGGAAATAGAATGCTTATACACTGTTGATGGGAATGCACATTAGTACAACCACTATGGAGATCAGTATGGAGGTACCTCAAAAGAATAGGAATGGAGCCACCATCAGACCCAGATCTACCACTCCTTGGTGTCTTCCCAAAAGAATTAAAGTTAGAATACTATAGTCATAGCAGCACATTTCACGATGGTCAAATTATGGAACCAATTAGGTGTCCATCAAGAGATGAATGGATAAAGAAAATGTGGAATATACACACAATGGAATTTGACTCAGCCATAAAGAAAACCAGAATTATGTCATTTGCAAGAAAATGGATGGAACTGGAGAATATTATGCTAAGGGAGATCAGCCAGTCTCAGGAAGTCAAAGATCATATGTTTTCTATGTGGAAGTTGGAGAGAAAAATAGGAAACAAAAGGGACTTTAGATAAATGAGGAGAGAGACCAGTAGAATACTGAAAGGGGATCGGGGGAAGGAAGTGGGAAGGGAAAAATGAGATTTGAGGAAGGGAACAGCTCAAATAATGTTATGTCCATATATGAAGTTTATCACTGCCAATTTCACTAACACGTGTGGGGAGGTGGAATATGGAGAGAAACACCAAGTGGTGTGTGCATGTATGAAAGTATTACTTTGAATCTCATTATGATGTATAGTTACAAAGCACCAGTAAAAGTATTTAAAAATACTTAAAAAAAACCTGACTTCTTGTTAGCTTGTGTTACATTGACCAGTCTTCTTTTTCTTCTTGTCTTTCCATAATTTTTGGGTCCTGAATTTGTTGATTTTCATTCTACGTGTGGTACTAGGGATGGAACCCAGGGGTCTTCTATCTCCGGGCTATACCCCCAGAACTATTTTATTTTTAATTTGGAAACAGGGTCTCGCTAAGTTGCTGAGAGCCTCACTAAGTTACTGAGGCTGGCTTCGAACCTGTGATCCTCCTGTCTCAGCCTCCCAAGTACTGGGATTACAGGCATGCACCACCATGCCTGGCAAGGCTCCTGTTTCTTAACCTGTTGTTAAATGTTACTGTTTCTTTAAGGTCTATCCTAGGCCTCCTATCATTTTGGCAGCTGCTTAGATAGTGGTGCTGGCCGGCATCCTGGGTGTCATTCTTAATTCCTTTTCTTTATTCCTCATGATGCCAATTAATTTTGCTTCCTAAATACAACATAGAAATTCATCTACTTCTATCTGTTCTCAATGTTGCTGTTCTTACCAAACCATTTTCTTTAGCTTCTATTACTCTCAGCCTTCCTGCCCAAGTTTTGCTTTTCTCCAGTTCATGCTCTACGTGGCAACAGGAGGGACCCACTCAGAGTGAATCTCATCATGGTGACCGTTCTTAAAGTCCTTCCGTGGCTTCACATTGCTCCTGGAGATAAATATCAGACTATTGGACATGTATTACAAGGCTCTTCTGATCTCACTGTCCTTACTTATCTAGTCTTATCTGACTTCACCTGAACACACTAAAGCCTAAAGCAACTTTTCTTTTTCAACTACTCTTGTATCCCAAATACATGTGCTTGTACTTCTGTGACTTGTGCTTTCTTTGAATGCTCTCTCCTCTGCCTTGACTCTCTCGCTGGTTAAACTCCTCCTCAGCCTTCTGGTCTCAGCCCCAAATCACGCTTCCTTATGTGGCTGCCTTCTTGATCCTCCAGGTTAGGTGCTCAAAGAGCACAGTCTATTTCGTCTGTCATATAACTTGTCACACTTTAATGAAACCTAATTCTTTCATTGTATACCATCTTGTAAACTTAGTGAGACTGGGAGACCTCTCTATCTTGATCTCTGCTTTTTTTTTTAAATCTCAAGTGCTTGACACCTGTGGGGGCATATTCACATCTTTGAAAAAAGTTAGTAATATTCTGTTCTTGTTTGTATGATTTCAAAATGAACTTTTTTTTTTTTTAGTGTCTCAATGAAATCTTGGAGTCAGCAGATGCACCTTTAGAAGTCACTAAAGGATTCATCCAGTCAATTTCCCTGTCAGTTCCATGGGGCTCATTGCTACAGGACAATTGTGCACTGGAAGTGAAAGGGTTAGAAATGGTGTTCCGACCCAGACCTCGCCTAGGTAGGTGTGCTATGTGTTTCTCTTTTATTGGCTTCTATTTTTACTCTTCAGCAATTGAGAAAGTAATCTTAGTGCATTAAATTCAGTATTTATTACCTTGCCATTGATAAAATATGAGAACTTGGCTCTATGGAGGATGTATGTGATTATAACTATTTACTCACAGGAATTTTAATAAACAGATAATTTGCTTCATCTAATTATTCATTACTAGCTATCGAGAGTGACTTGTATTTTAAAGATTCAAAGTATTGTGCCCCTGAACAAGGAAGAGTCACTCAAAGATTGATGGAGAAATGTTGAAAGGATATAGGATTGGACTTAAAGGGATTTCCATTGGCCAAATCTGGGACAACTTGGAATGTTTAAAAAGAATATGACAACGATGGATTGTAACACACTAAAAAAATTCCTAGGTCTATCCTAATATAAATAAATATGTAAGGTGGGCAGGAAGAAAGGCATGTGCTTCTTTACAGTAAAATACCTATTTATAAAATATAGAAAAAAATTGGTGGAATTAGATAGAATTGATAAATCTAGGGTGATGGGTATGTACGTATGCAATAATAGAATTTTAATTCCAAATACTGCCTTAGGCTGTCACCAAAGTTTAAGTTATGCTTAGTAGAATTATAGTGGCCTGTATTTTGAAAATTGATAACATACTCATGGATATCCTCTGTAATAATCTGATATTTAATTTACAAAACTATTCTATTTTTAACTATGATGGGTAGATATAATACTCTCATATGCAAAGTCAAACTTTAATATATTTCTCCCTTTTAAAATATTCCATTAAGCTGGGCATGGTGGTGCATGCTTGTAATCCCAGTACTTGGGAGGCTGAGATAGGAGAATTGCAGGTTTGCGGACAGCCTCAGCAAGTAGTAAGACTCTCATCAACCTAGCGAGACCCTGTTTCACTAGGAATTTTCACCTGGAATTTCCTTAGGAGGGAAAGTAAAGAAAAGAATTTTTATTGATCATGTGTTTCTTCCTCAAAGGATGCTCTTCTACTTTATCTAAATTTATACTAATTTCCAAAGCCTATGTTATATGCTTCCTCTACCAGATTTCCTGTTGATCCCCTCAGCTAGAAGAATTAGCTTCTTTTCTTAGCTTTTATAATGTTTTCTGTTGATATCAGTAGTTGCCTTTTTTTGGTGCTGGGGATTGAACACAGGAGCATTCTGCTTTTTAGTTACATCCCTAGCCTTTTTAAAAAAATTTTTGTTTTGAAAACAGGGTCTCACTAGGTTGCTGAGGGCCTTGCTGAGGCTGTCCTCAAACATGTAATCCTCCTGTCTCAGCCTCTTTAGTACTGAGATTACAGGCATGCACCATCATGCTTGCCTAATAGCTACCATTTAATTCTTCTTAGTGATATCTTATTTTTCCACTATATTGTAAGTTTTCTGAGGCAGAATTCATATTTTTTTTAATCCACTACAACAGGGTTAGCAAACTATGGATTGCAGGCTAAATCAGGTCTGTCACCTGGTTTTTTCTTTCTTTCTTTTTTTTTTTTGAGGTACTGGGCATTGAATCCAAGGCATTCTACCTCCAAGATACACGCCATCCCTATTTTCTATTTTGAAACACGGTCTTGCTCAGTTGTTGAGAGCCTCGCTAAATTGCTGAGGCTATCCTCGAAACTGCAATCTTCCTATCTCAGCCTCCCAAATACTGGGATTACAGGTGTGTGCCACCACGCCTGGCCTGTCACCTGTTTTTAAAAGTAAAATTTTATTGAAACATAACTATGCTTAATTGATTTACTCCCTATGACTACTTTTGTATTATTGTGGGAGAGTCTAGTAGTTGTAATATAGAACATATTGTCCACAAAGCCTAAGATATTTACTATCTCACCCTTTACAGGTTTGTTGATCCCTCCTCTATAATATTTAGAATAGTACCATGCATATGTAAAAATATGTGTCAAATTCTTGTTGAATAAATACATGAATTAATATTTGATAAAAATAAAACATGACATGAGAGCACATGTATGTCTACTTTTTCTGTGATCTTTTCTTGGTGTGGGAATCTTAGTTATTATAAGATGATATTTAAATCTCAAGAGTAATTTCTAGAATATTGTAATATGGTGACACCAGAATGTTAAAAATCTACTTGAAATGTGTTATTTAAGAAATGGCATTCTTGTAACTTTGAGAAATTATTTAGGATTAATCTATATTTTCTGCAGCAACTGGTTCTGAGCCTATGTATTGGTCAAGTTTCATGACCAGCAGTATGCAGTTGGCGAAAGAGTGTCTTAACCAGAAACTGACAGATGAACAAGGAGAAGGGTCCCAGCCTTTCGAAGGACTCGAAAAGTTTGCTGAAACCATTGAAACAGGTTTGGCATTATTGAGCATTTTCAAAATTTCAGATTTTATTTAGTAGTTTAGTACCTTTAATAAATTAAGCCTATGCATGAGGCAACTCTATTGGAGTGAATTTTAAAATAATTACTGTTCTTATTTCAGTACATTAGAATTGAGATTATTTTAAAATATTGTATTTAATTGCATATTTCTTTCATCCCCTAGCTTCCTCTGTGTTTAATTTATTATGTTTGCAGCATGATGGGGTTAGAGTTCAGCAGACAGTGTTAGTCATTACCCTAAGTGTCTGTTGAGACATAGCTTGGGTAAGTGTTTAGAAAGGCACATAATTTATTACAAAACTCAGGATTGGGGGATTTTAAAGGAAATTAAACTGGCTTCTTTGTTTTGTAAGTTTTGATCAAACTCTGGTATTTATTTCTTTCATTAAAAGTTTTTATTTATGTATGGTTCTTCCATTGATGCTTTCTTGTTTACTCTAGTACTAAGAAGAGTAAAAGTCACTTTTATAGACACTGTTTTGAGGATTGAACATGTGCCAGAAAATTCCAAAACTGGAACTGCACTTGAAATTCGAATAGAAAGGTAAGAATTTTTGTATCTGAAAATAAATGACCCTATTCTAACTCACACATTAAATTTCAGGATGGTGACTGGGGATGTGGCTTAGTGGTAGAGTGCTTGCCCAGCATGTACCAGTGGCTCTGGGTTCGATCCCCAGTACTGAAAAAAAAATTTCCAGGATACTTTTGGAGACTAGAGGTGATGGTATTAAATTAAAATACTAGAGGTGATGGCTGGCATGGTGGCGCATGCTTGTAATCCCAGTATTTGGGAGGCTGAGACCAGAGGATCCGGGTTCGCAGCCAGCCTCAACTACTTAGTGAGACCCTCCGCAACTTAGTGAGACAGTTTCAAAATAAAGAATAAAAAAATAGGGCTGGGGGTGTAGCCCACTGGTAGAATGCCCCTGGGTTCGATCCCCGGTACCGCAAAAAAAAAAAAAAATACTAGAGGTGATGGTATTAAATTAAAATATTGAGAAGTTTCAGAGTAAAGTGCTGCTCTTCAAGTTATGTTCTAATCTTGTTATTAAAAATTTAAAGTACAAGTCAGGTATAATTATATATGATACTATGTTGAATTCAAAGCAAGTAATTTTCTTTTGATGGTATCTTTCAAAACA
The DNA here is from genome assembly GCA_004027185.1 of Glis glis. Taxonomy (NCBI): domain Eukaryota; kingdom Metazoa; phylum Chordata; class Mammalia; order Rodentia; family Gliridae; genus Glis; species Glis glis. Next base: position 12,413 of record PVJS01035723.1, on the reverse strand, counting down.
ATAAATATTTGAGTGCTACTAAATTTGAGGTACTCTTATTTGAGAGTTTTAGTGTTTTATTTTCATGTGAGCAATGCATGAATATTCCGGCATGTTTTATTAAAGTACTGGATTACAGGCATGGACTATCATACTTGGCTTCTTTTGAGGATTCTTCAGTTAACATGTGCAGTAGTAATTTACTTAAAAAGATATAAACAGGTTGCTTTTAATTTTCTATATATACCCACTTGGATCCCCTACAAATGGCTCTAAACCAGAGGTTCATTTACACACAAACATCTGAGTGTCGATTTGAGGTAGTAACTGTTCACCTATGTCAAAGTTGTTTGACTGCCAGCAGAAACGAGCAGGGTGTGGGTATGTGTTCCACTGAGCACTAAAGATGCTTTGTATATGCATCTCTTGGGGGCCTCCTTAAAAGTTTAAATAGGTATGCTGTGGTTTCTGTCTTTCACAAAACACATCTATTAAACAATTATTGTTAACTAATCCTTTAAAGTAGGGGGCATTACTTTAGATGATATATTAAAACTGTACCTAACATCTCATGCATTTGTAACCACATTCATTATCTTGTTTAAACTGAATGTTGGTCACACAGGAATTCAAGAAATGTCATTTATTTCAGATTTGTGACTTGAAATGGTGTTTCACTGTTACCAAGAGATGTTTTGTGAGAGAGTGCAGGAATTGTTTTTCTTGAAGCTAAGTTTAGGTAGTTAATTTTTTCCTCCGATTCAAGAGCCCAATAAAGTTCTTGGAGTTAAGGTCTCTTGGTGAATGATTTACTGAAATAAAAAATGTGGTGATGATGACCTACATTATAGGCATTATTATAGTCATATTCTAAGCAGTCTTAACATCTGTAAAATCCCTTTAACTTAAAAGCTCTCCATTTTTTATTATTGCAAATAGGTTTTCCTAGGAGTTTTGTTCAAATGCTCGTTTTGTTTTTAACTTTCAGAACTGTATACTGTGATGAAACTGCTGATGAATCCTCAGGAATTAATGTGCATCAACCCACAGCTTTCGCTCACAAGTTACTTCAGCTCTCTGGAGTGTCTCTCTTCTGGGATGAGTTTTCTGCATCCGCAAAATCTTCCCCAGTGTGTTCAACTGCACCAGTGGTAAGAAAAACAAAACAAAAACTCCCAAACATGATCATAGATTTCTAGAAGGTTTAAATGAGGGCTATTACATTTTGCTAGGGTATATAGTCTGTGTTAATGAGTCTTCATCTGGTTTGGGAGTTAACACAAATATTCAGTAATGGGAATATGTATTTCAGAGGTTTAAAAACACTCAATTTATAATTAATGTCTTTCCTACCAATTTTCTGTGTATTGATAGAGAAATGTTGTATATTATGGCTTGGGGCAAAATGGTATATTAACATCTAATATTCTTTTACAGTACAAAAAGGAAATTAAGTGGTGTTTACATTCACCTTAGAGAATGAATGTATTGCTGAAAATTTATCTTACAAATCATGCCTTAAGAAAGTTGTTATAATTAAGGAACTCTGTTAATGTCTTCCAAGAGCACAAACTCCTTTTAAAGATCAGTCGTTCCATTATTTACCTTTTACGATATTTTACAAATCACGTTTTTTAATTACAGTGTCTATTAGGTTTTCTTATTACTGTAACTTGAACAGATATTGTGCTTTTTTCATAAGGTCCTTTTTTCATAAGGTCCTGTTTCAAAATAAAGAATAAAAAATAAAAAATAGGGCTGGGGGTGTAGCCCAGAGGTAGAATGCTCCTGGGTTCAAGCCCCAGTACTGCAAAAAAAAAAAAAAAAAGGTCCTTTCCCATGCTGTGTCTTAGTTACTATGCTAACAGTACTCTGTTTCATCTTAGCTATAAAATCCTGGTTTATCCATTGTAACAATACAGTTCTGCCTATCAATTATTTTATTCTTAGGTTGATGTTTATATTTTGCATTCCAATTTATTTACTCTAAAGTATTTTAAATAGTTACTTTATTCTTTTTGCATTATTGCAGGAAACTGAGCCAAAGCTGTCTCCTAGCTGGAATCCAAAAATTGTTTATGAGCCACATCCACAACTAACAAGAAATTTACCAGAGATAGCACCATCTGATCCAGTGCAGATTGGAGGGTTAATTGGTAGGTTGGAGTTGAGTCTCACGTTGAAACAGAATGAAGTACTTCCTGGAGCTAAGGTCAGTATTCATTTTATTTTCTCAAGTGAAAGTACAAGTATTTAATCTATAAGTGACCCACAGGTTGATTACTGTGGGTTATCCTATAACTAAGGTATCTGCTATCTTGGAGTCAACAGTTTTACTCTCAGTGTTGGTGTTCTTAGGTCACACAAGTGATGGCCGCATTTGCCCTACTGGAGTGAGTCAGGTTTTATGAAGGGCTGCCCCCTACACTGACTCTCTCCATTCTAACAATCCCAAACCAAAACATTGTGGTTTCATGATTTAGAAAGTTAGCTGGGCATGGTGTGCCTATAATCCAAATACTTGAGAGGCTGAGACAGGTGGATTGCAGGTTTGAGACCAGCCTAGCAACTCAGTGAGACCCTGTTTCAAAATAAAAAATAAAAAATGGCTGGGGGTACAGCTTGGAGGTAGAATGCCCCTGGGTTTAGTACCCAATAATAACACACACACACACACACACACACACACACACACACCCCTTAGGAATTCATCACATAATCTCTTTCTATTATCATAAAATTAAGTTTAAAAGGAAAAGAAATTTGAGAAGTGGGAAGTTGATTGTGGAAGATGTTTGTTTAATTATATATGTAAAAGTATCTACCCATCTATTTCAAATGGAATGAGTATTTTTATAGTATTATAAAAACTTATAGTATAACATTTATGAAAAGAGACTGACTTTTTTCATTGTGTCTCTTAGCTTTTTAAAGACATATGTAGACAACCCTACTTGTTTCTTATTAAGCAATATTAATTAGTCTGTTGGAGAGTTAGGAAACTTGTATTTTTCTATATAATCTCTATAAAATGAGGTTTAAATGAACAAGATATCAGGATTATTCATTTATTTATTTGCTGATCTTCCTAACTTAGATGTTTGAGTAACTGCTGTTGGGCCTTGTGTAAGTTCTTGGGACAGATGCAGAGATGAGTGGAATCCAGTCTTTGCCTTAATGGAAGGTACACTGAGGGGTATAGAAATTGCTATGGGAAATAGAAAAGGGAGCCACTAAATACTTGTGAATATACATAAAAAGATTTTCAAAAGATTGAATAATTTCTAGAAATAATTCCTTGGATTGGGACACTTGACTAGAATTGGAGGAGGAGGACAGGGATAATTAGAATGGAGACATTCCTCTATTACTGATTGCTGCCCTCCTCTTTGTTTACTGCTCTGACCTACCTCATGGCATAAAATCCTTTCCCTGGGTCTTCACACTCTACAAAATGACCTGAGGGGACTGTTAAGGGAGCAGACAGTCATAGTATGTGTAAACACCACAGGGACACCTCTGCTGTGGCAACATTCTTGGGAAACCAACACATTTGTGTCTTTGGGGAATACATTTGCCATTTCTTTAAGAAGGAAGAACTACAGCAATAACTTTTATGGTTCTATTGTGATTTATTATATGTAGTCCTCAACATTTGTATGTCTTTGATCTTTATGCACACCTAAAGTTTTACACATTATGTATTGATTTGTGTAAGTGCTCTTTATATGTCCCTTTTAGAGCTCTGTATATTAGTTGACAAATGAACGTGTGGAAATTTTGCATGGTCTCATTGTGTGCCAGCTAGTATTTACTATTTGGACATAGTATCATCCTATAGAGTAATTTGCCTATAGAGTAATTTTTGTGTAATAAATTGAGTATTTGTGTATATTTTATTTTTATTTAACAAAAATGAGTGCTAAATGGAAAAAAAGTTCTGTAGATTAGCACCAAGAAGCATAGATCTTATAACCTTAATACAGTGTGGACAAAGATGGCATTGCTGTGGTACTCAAAGTGTGAAAGCTTCAGTTTCTTTCCAGTTTTCATTAAAGTTTGTCAACTATGGGTTCAAAATGTTATAAAAGGTTTTATGCTATTTTTTTTTTAGTTCTGTAAGAATAGTATCCCTTGAGTAGTGTGTAAGTCTGGCATTTCATATTTCAATTTTGGAGTATTTTTTGGCAATGTATTATGTATGAAAGTAGGGGACTGCCTGGATTGAATGTAGAGATGTTTTGTTGCCATGTTACACTGATTGAATTTATTTTTAGTTTGTATCTTTTATATTTCCAAAAGGAAGAAATGGGTACTTTGTTCTTTGCATGACAAATTTAGAATCTACTAATGATTAAAAATTTTTACAAAAATTAGAAATGAAATTCTTAATCATCTGTTCTAGTGAAGACCAGAGATTGTGATTTAAATACCAAGAAAAAAAATTTGGCCTATAATCAGTAACACATCTCTCCATTCTCTCAGCCATACTTGAGGACGTGGCCTAAGATATCAGCGGTCAATAAGGAGCCCCATAAAATGAGCAGTCTATGGGCAGATCAGGGGAGTCACACCATGGAAGTAGAGAGGGATTTTCATCTGGGTCAGCCCAGGTTGAAATCCTGGCCTTGGATCTTCATGGTCTTATGCAAGTCACTTAATCTTTGTGACTTGTTTCCTCATCTGTAAAACTGAAATAGTAATAAGAATTAGAGGAAATATATAAAAAAAGTCTTGTGCAGTACCTAATACTAAAAAAGTGATAATAATGATTATCATTATTAAGAAGTATATTATATTTTTATATCATGGAAATTTCTCGAAGTCACTATGTAATTTATTTTTTGTTTTTAGAATCTGTTTTTCCCTTGGGCAGGAAGCCATTTTCCAAATATAAATGTGTTTTATTAGTTGTATTATTTATCAGTTGCAAAATGGTATAAAGATACCAGAAATTGTTAACATATCAGAACTAGTAAGAGGCGAATGAAAAGTAAGACAGGGATATTCGACTTTCTAGAAGTAGTGTAGAATAGAGTAGTGCTTTTGTTGGAGTATCCTCTACCGTGATCAGGAAGAGAGTGTGATGGAGCTTTTGTTTCTGGAAGGACTAATGGGCAAAGAGTTGGATCAAGAAGAGAAGTCCACAGAAGCATTCATTGTCTTCTGTCCACATGTCTGCTGTGACTTCCACTCCCATGCCTAGGAGAGGTGGACTTTTGTGGAATATAGTAGGCATCTGAGAATCACACTATTTGGTGGCCTTTACATCTTTTCATTTAGATGTGTGAATTAGTAGAGAGAATCTTAGGTGAAGGGAACCCAAGACTAAAGGTAAATGTGTATCTCAGTGCCTTAGAGTATATTGAAATTTATGGTGATGAGTTTTTAAAGAGTATTCATCCTGAATTTTTTTTTTCAGTTGGATGTTGATGGACAGATAGACTCTGTTCATCTATTCCTGTCACCAAGACAGGTACACTTGCTTTTGGATATGTTAGCAGCTATTGCTGGACCAGGCAAGTATAATTCTGTTGTTATTACTACTCTTTTAAATTCTTTGAAATTTTTAAATTAATATATATAACATATATATGAAAGCTAATTAATTTTGAATATGTAAAATTAAAGATGTATTATAAATAAGAATCCTAAATAGTTAGTGGATTGGGTCTTTTGAATTGTGTAACCATGATACAGATTTGCATTCAGGGTGTGTCACATTTTTAACTCTTTCAAAATTGTTCTGACTGATTTCTTTGGTTGGGATAGTATTTCAAACAACTGAGAAAATGTAATTCTTGAACACAGTACACAGTAGCACACATATTAAAATATTTTTAATGACTCCTATCTACTAGAGGTAAGATTTTTTGATTCTTGGCTAGTTGCTTACAATCAGATCTCTGATTAATATTGAATAGTGGTGATTTTGCACTGACTATGTTGTTAAGTTGCCATTGCTATTGGATAAATGGGTTTTGGGAAAGAAATGCTTAAATAACTTAACTCAAAATTTAATTACTATTTTGCTTCCCTTTTGTATACTTGTAGAGAATTCTAGCAAAATAGGGTTAGCTAATAAAGATAGGAAAAACCGACCCATGCAGCAGGAAGACGAGTATCGAATTCAGATGGAATTAAACCGGTATTATTTGAGAAAAGATTCCCTCTCTGTGGGTGTATCTTCAGAACAAAGCTTTTATGAGACAGAAACGGCTCGTACACCTTCTAGCCGTGGTAAGCAACTCAAACAAGTTGACACCAGAATCATACATGAGCATCATAGGTAAAATTAACCTTAATTTTGGCTTCTTTGCAAAGGAGGCGAGCAATGAAAGAACAAAAGACCCATATTATAAGAAAGTTTTAATTCATAAATTAACCTAATCACATCATTACACTGATGGACTAGCGCATGATTGCTATAGTTATTTTTTGATCATATTGTTTTGTCTTATAAATGATTTTTTTCTAAGTAAAATCAATTGATAAAAATGTAAATTTACACAAAAGATAAATTGGGGGTAATTATTAATTTTGCCAAATTATGTGCTCAAATAATGATATATAGTAGATTCCTTCAAATGGGAAACTTCTTTATTAGTCTTTCCATCAATTATATGTAAATATAATTGTTACTCAGTATAATTTACATTTATAGGTATTTTACACTATATAAGCACTAATACCTTAAATAATAAGAATTTAAGTATGGAATATTGAACCCAAATAAAAAAATTAAAACCTACTTAAGAAATTTTACCCATAACAAGCTTCATTTGCATGAGGGTAAAATAGCCTTCAAAAGAAGGATCCGAAATGTAAATAGAATTCTGAATAATGTATTTTTTAAAGGAAATAGTTATATTCGTATGGAACCAGAGGTGGCAGAATATTTGTACTTACTTTATTTATCTATTTGTTTATGCTGAGGATTGAACCCAGGGCCTTATGCATGCTGATGCTATTTTAGAGTCTGGGTTTTAATGTCTAAATCATCATATGACACTTTAAAAATATACCATGTAATACTATGTACCATATATTCAAAACTAAACAAAATGTTCATAGTAGGAGACCTTAATCTTTTGTTAACTTATATTTGGTTGAGTTTTTACTATTCCATTAATACTTGGATTCAAATCAATTACTCCATTGGAAGTAACATACAATTTGGGGCGTCACTATATCTTAACCTGAAGGAAGAAGATTATGTTAATGTGTCTTAACCTACTTTAAAGATTTGAATTGGTGAAATTGTGACATAAGTGATAAAGTTTAATTCTCTCCAGAAGAAGAAGTTTTCTTCTCCATGGCTGATATGGACATGTCCCATAGTCTTTCTTCTCTTCCACCCCTTGGGGACCCCCCAAATATGGACCTGGAGTTATCTCTAACTAGTACATACACAAATACCCCAGCAGGATCTCCATTAAGTGCTACAGTGGTAAAGTATTACTTAATTTTTTTTTATTCTTAAAAAGTTGCTTTTAAAATTCTGCCCTTTATTCATGTGCTAAAAGAAATCTTTTATAGCTTCAGCCAACTTGGGGAGAGTTCCTTGATCATCATAAAGAACAACCAGTAAGAGGGTCAACATTCCCATCCAATCTAGTCCACCCATCATCTTTGCAGAAGGCTGGTGAGTACAAGGGAGACATTTATTGTTATTTTCCACTGAATTTTTAAAAAATTTTAAATTAAAGAGATTTGTTTCTTTTTTAAAAAAATGCCATTCTGCTTTTATCCTTTGTTTCTTCCCTTCCCTTCCCTCCCTCCATTCCTTCCATAAATGTCAGTTTTACTTATTTGTTTATTTTGCTTTTTTTGTGTGTGTGTGGTACTGGGGATTGAACCCAGGGGCATTCTATCTCTGAACTACACTCCCAGCCGTATTTTATTTTTATTGAAACAGGTCTTTCTAGGTTGATGAGAGTCTCACTACTTGCTGAAGCTGTCCTCAAACCTTCGGTCCTCCTTTCTCAGCCTCCCAAGTACTGTGATTATGGGAGTGCACCACCACATCTGGCTTATTGGTGCTGGGACTTGAACCCAGGGCCTTGCACATACTAAGCATGCATTCCATACCTTTGCTTTTTTTTTGTCCTTCATAATTTTTCTTTTGGTCTAGGCCAAAAACAAGAGACAAAGTTTAGAAAGTTTAGAAAGAAAATGAATTGTCGAACAATTTACTATGAAGTGTTTTAGAATAGTTACTCATTCATTGTATCCTTTGTGTATTTAAATACTTAGATAGTATATCCAGGCACAGTGAACATGCCTGTAATCCCAGTACTTGGGAGGCTGAAATAGGAGGATCACAGGTTCGAAGCCAGCCTCCACAACATAGCAAGGCCTTCAGCAACTTAGTGAGACCCTATTTCAAAATAAAAAATAAAAGGGCTGGGGATATAGCTCAGAGGTAGAATGTCCCTGGATTCAATCCCCAGTATCCCCCACCCAAATCACCAAAAACCAAAATCCTTAGCTATTGCTAGTGTAAAAGTAAACCATAAGTTTCATATCATCATCATCATCATTATTATTATTAATTATTATTATTATTACTGCAGTTTAGGATCCTCCATCAACCATTAGATTTGTATGTGTGTGTTGAGGATTGAACCCAGAGCAAGTACGATGCCAGGCAACCACTCTACCATTGAGCTACACCTCTAGCCCCCCCCCCCCCGATTTTTCTTTCCTTGAAAGAGAAACTTAAGTTTCTATTATGCAAATTAAAAAAAATTTTTTTTGCAGTGCTGGGGATTGAGCCCAGGGCCTCACACATGCTAGACAAATACTCTACCATTGAGCTATACCCCCAGTTCTTACTCTGCAAAATTTAATTGAAATAAGCGCAAGCCTATGATGATAATGTATGATTCTTAAAGGTGTGTACATTTGGTTAATCTTGATTTTTCCACTACAGTTGTATTAATGCAAAAGTGTTGTTCATATGTTTACTATTGTAATGTAATCTGTTGTTTCTTCAAGTGTCAAGGATCCTGGTATAAGATGTGGCAAGATAACAGTTTACTTAACCTTAATTATTGAATATAATTCTAACTGTTGTGTGATCAACTGTTTTTTAAAACTAATATATGAGTAAATGTTTTATAATTTTGATATATGAATTATCTGTAAGCATTAAGCTTTATGTATTATATAATTTATATTTATATAATTTCAACATGTGTATTTCAGCTCTTCCATCTCGATCTGTTTCAATGGATGAATCCAGGCCTGAGCTTATTTTTAGACTAGCTGTTGGAACTCTTTCAGTCTCTGTGCTTCACATTGATCCTTTATCTCCACCTGAAACGTCATTGAACCTCAACCCATTGACATCTATGGCTATAGCTTTCTTTACTTGTATAGAGAAGATCGATCCTGCAACATTTTCAGCAGATGACTTTAAGTCTTTCCGAACAATATTTGCAGAAGCTTGCTCACATGATCACCTTAGGTAAACTCTCTTGTGTTGATTAATAATCCTTGAGAACGAACCAAATGTAGACTTTTGTGTCTATCTACCTACCTATCTTTTTCAAAATTCACATTTTATTTGTCAGCGAGTGGAATGAATGAAGTTTTCTTGCAATGTTACAAAGATGTTTACTATAGAACTTCTCATTCAGGTTATGTGGCATGCAGAATAATGGAGATACATGATCTAGATAAACTAGAGTTTGCTAAATTATCTCTGTAGCTCCCTGCCCTGCTCATGTCAAGTTTCTTTTGTGTGCGTGTGGTACTGGGGATTGAACCCAGGGGCATTCTACCCCTGAGTGACACCTCTAGCCCTATTTTATTCTTTATTTTGAAACAAGGTCTAAGTTGCTGAGGGCCTCACTAAGTTGCTGAGGCTGGCTGCGAACCTACAATCATCCCATCTCAGCCTCCCATGTGTTGGGATTACAAGCGTGCGCTACCATGCCCGGCTTTGCCAGATTTCTTTGACCATATTTTGCCATCATTCCCACTGACTCTCCAGTCATGAAAGCAGTTCTTATCGTCAGTGGCGTTAGCAGAGCTGACAGTGGTAATGAGAGCAGAACTAGTGAGAAGATACTTGCAAACAGTTCATATGCTGCTGGCCACGGATAGGAAATAATACTAAGGCTGATCCTGAGCTTGGTGTTACATTTCCAACTTCTCCTTAAAAGAAGAAAAAAAGCTGTCCAAATTGCCAGTGATCCATTGTGAGTTAAATCCTAATAGATGAGGTAATTAATTTGTAAGTATAGTATTATTAACATATAAATACTATTTATGAATTTGTTAAATGATAGGTTATTTAAATAAATGGTTTAGACCATATAATTTATTTTTTAGAAAATATCTTGGGGTTTTATTTTAACTTGACTTTTAAAAAATATTAAAATTAATATGCAAAGGAGTTTTGACATCTATCAAAAGATATCTGACAGCTTAGTACTATACTATTTAAAATAAATTTGTAAAGACATTTCTGACAAGTTTTCATATATCTACCAGTAGAAAGTATAGCAAAGAGCCGGGTATGGTGGCGCATGATTGTAATCCCAGTACTTAGGAGGCTGAAACAGGAGGATCACAGGTTTGCAGCCAGCCTCAGCTACTTAGGGAGGCCCTCTGCAACTTAGTGAGACCCTGTTTCAAAATAAAGAATAAAAAATAGGGCTGGGGGTGTAGCGTGGAGGCCCCTGGGTCAGTTATTGTTGCACTTGTTAGGATGAGTGAGTATTAACATTATTAACATTTATATATTATTCTCTGATTTCTTATGATAATATTGCTTAAACTAGAAGTATATGGATACCCTTAAATGCTGCATTTTTTTATAATAGATTTATAGGTACTGGCATCAAGGTATCCTATGAACAAAGACAAAGATCAGCTTCCCGATACTTGAGTACTGATATGTCCATTGGCCACATGGAGCTTCTGGAGTGTCTGTTTCCGACTGATTTTCATTCTGCTCCTCCTCACTATACAGAGGTAAAGGCTGGATATTTCCTTTGGAATTATTCTTTAGATATGTCTTGCTTTTTAAGAATTGTATAAACAGCAGTGATTTTCTTAAAAATATAAAACATATAGAAGGCATATGGGACTATTACTATTAGTTTACATCTGCGTTTTATTGGAACAGATTTTCATGATGACATTCAAGGCCATTTTAAGCCTGTTAAAATGTTCAATTTAAGGTTGTCTTGTTTCAGCATAGCAGACAGATTATGAGACAAATGCCTCATTTCATTCATTTTTCAGAGCACACTTCATTTCAGAAGAATTCTGTTAATTGAGCAAATACTGAATGTCTACTATGGGTTAAGCACTGTTTAAGACAAACAAAATGCTTTGTATTCTTTTACCATTAATCTGATTTTTTCTTAATTTAAAAGTGTGACCTAGAGAAACTTTGAAAACTGGCAAAATAACATTTATTGCTGTTACTTTGCCAGTATACATTGTTTTATTTTCAAAGCCCCTTCTTGAGCATCAATTTATTTGACTCCTCACCTATATTCTGCAGATGAGATACCAAGTACCTCAGAAGTTAACTCATTAGACTGTGATTTACATTGCTAGTTTAAGTGATGAAAATGAAGCTGAAAGCCAGCTTTTCTGGCTATACTTTTCCCATTATTATATTGGCATCTTTATGGATTCGTGTGATTAATTATAGCTTAATATCTTAGGTTTAATTTATCTTCATCTTTGTTTTTAAGCTTTTAACGTTCCATTCTAAAGAAAGAACTGATGCCCACCCCCCTGTGTGTCTTCAGCTTCATTATAAACATTCTGAAAATAGAGGACCCCAGGTAAGGAGATCTTTTTGTGTGATTATGACATGTAAAAAGTATAGTTGATATATATTTTCTCACAGTTTTAAGATTTTAGCCTAATTCTATAGTATTATTCATGATTGTATTAATGTCCCCCTCTTTTTTTAAGGGTAATCAAGCAAGACTTAGTTCAGTTCCTCAGAAGGCAGAATTACAAATTAAATTAAATCCAGTATGTTGTGAACTGGATATCAGCATTGTGGACAGGTTAAATTCCTTGCTTCAACCACAGAAACTTACCACAGTAGAGATGATGGCATCTCACATGTATACGTCATATAATAAACATATTAGTCTGGTAAGTATTCAAGGGTTGTAAATAATCATAACTGCATTTAGGTAGTAGACTTATTGGGATAATTTCTTTTTTTTTTTTTGTGGTACCGGGGATTGAACGCAGGGGCGGTCTACCTCCGCGCTACACCCCCGGCCCTGTTTTTTATCCTTTATTTTGAAACCGGGTCTCACGAAGTTGCGGAGGGCCTCACTAAGTAGAGAGAGAGAGAGAGAGAGAGAGAGAGAGAGAGAGAGATAAGGCTGGCCGCGAACCCGGATCCTCCGGTCTCCGCCTCCCAAAGTGCTGGGATTACAAGCGTG